>JACXGJ010003491.1:0-36229 GCA_016801105.1 Esox niger
TTATCGAACGTCCCGTCCTAATTCCACAGCCCGTCACATATTATCGAACATCCTGTCTTAATTCCACAGCATGTGCCATTCTGGGGGAAAACGAGCATTGTCTTGTTTGCTGGCCTGTGCCATAAAAATGAAACAGAGTACAATCCCCGTCTTCAACGTTCTCAATTAAAAAACAGCTTTTTCTAATATTAATAAAAAAATATTACTCTTGCAAACATGTATTCCCTGTAATTTCTAATAATTTATTACAATGAATGAATTACACATAGACCTTTATTTGTAAAACGTCTCACCAAATCATAACCAAAAATGTAAGGGACCCTGTGTACCCGGTGAAACACTGCAAGAAAACGTTAATAAAACGTAACTAGACTTGGCGATAGCGGTTGCGAGACTGACCTGGGCGTAGGCACTCTGGGTGACCTTCCTGAGGTCATCCTGGGCCCCGGTGGTGATGCGGCCGAAGAAGATCTCCTCGGAAACGCGCCCGCCCAGCGTCATGCACATCCGGTCCAGCAGCTGCTCCTTGGTGTACAGGTACTGCTCCTTGGGGAGGTACTGGGCGTAGCCGAGCCCCTTCCCCCTGGGAATGATGGACACCTGAACGGTGGACCGGGGTCCGTCCGGGAAATAAACAAATGACGACGCAGATTCTGAGGCCGAGCGGTTACCGATCAACCGGCGTTATCGGCCAGTGTTAGCCAAAACTTTCACTTGAGTAAAAACTACTACTGCTTTAGCATGTCGCGGTGTATCCAGAGATCCGCTACAGCTGGAGAGGCTGCCAACTTAACAGGACTGCCAATATTAACATAACTACACTTCCTGAGGACCAACCAAGTCAGCAGAGCCAGATTACATCCAGTCAGGTAGACGTCAGTAACAGGGGCGTACCTTGAGCAGAGGGTCGGCGTGCTCCAGGTACCAGCCGGCGACGGCGTGGCCAGCCTCGTGGTATGCAACGGTCTTCTTCTCCTCCGGCTGCAGGACCTGGGACTTCTTCTCCAGACCTGGTTGTACAACCACAGACAGGAGTTTGACAGACCTGCCCTTGCCATTGCATTAGCCATCAACCTGCGTGACGGAGAAGCTAACCCGACTCATGTAGGACGAGTTAGCGAAGATCGGCATAAGTATGATCGACGTTTATGCTCTGACCTTCGTTGCAGTGTGAAAATTTGTAGATTTTGTAAATTTTTTTATCTATTTTCATTTTTTTTCATATATGAAAAGTCTGGACAGCAGCCCTAATGTATTCTGATAACACCTTAGTAGTAAGTAAATTGTTTTAAATAGTCTATCATTTTAGTCATTGCTTTGTGTCCACAAAATAATTTATATTTAGACTACCTCTACATGTGCAGTCAGACAGCCTTGTCCAAGTACAGTAGGTTGTTCAAGCCTAGTAGACGTATTGCTGAGCTTTATATTAGACTGAAAAACGAATTATTAAACCTGCCGCTAAATGTTAACCTGGTGGACAGTACCAAGCTGCCCTAATTCAGATTGATAACATTACAATACATTATACTTTTACATTACATTTTATATAACAACTGTTCGCTGTGGCCAAGACAATATCAAAATTCTAAAGATGACCTAAACATTCGGAACTGATCAAAACATTGACGATTTTTACCATGTACATTAACATCCCAATGACTGCCTTGATAATGTAGCCTTGTACTGCAGGGTAATAAATGCTGATAGCTGATAGTGATAGTGATACTGATAGCTGTGTTCACAAAGCTTGCTGGAGAAGTGTTTACCGACAGGCCAGAGCCAGACATGGGAGAAGTGTTTACCGACAGGCCACAGCCAGACAGGGTAGAAGTGTTTATCGACAGGCCAGAGCCAGACATGGGAGAAGTGTTTACCGACAGGCCAGAGCCAGACAAGGGAGAAGTGTTTACCGACAGGCCACAGCCAGACAGGGGAGAAGTGTTTACAGACAGGCCACAGCCAGACATTGGAGAAGTGTTTACAGACAGGCCACAGCCAGACATGGGAGAAGTGTTTACCGACAGGCCACAGCCAGACATGGGAGAAGTGTTTACCGACAGGCCACAGCCTGACATGGGTACAGACACATTTGGAAACAACATGGCCGTATTGACAGTTCTGTGGCAGTAATGAACCAATAGGGTTGGATCCCAACTGCTGTAAAAACCCACAGAAGAACAATGCTGGTTCTCACATCTGACCACATGACACGTTCAATGGCATGAAGAACAGTTTGGGTTCTCACCTCCGATCACACGTTCAATAGCCTGCTCAAAGTGCTTTTGGTTGATGGAGTCGGCCAGGTGACGGGCAGCGATCAGCGCGGCTTCATTGCACACATTGGCAATATCAGCACCTGACAAAGCAGCACGGAACAAGTTTAGTCCTAATTTCAACCTAAATGCCAAAACAAAGACACGATACGAGCAAATAAAACCTTTGGAAACAACAGCACTTTGGATTTACGAGGCAAACAAGTGTCTTTTCTGAATACATGCACTGTGAGAGGTGTCTGTCAACAGGATGCTTATAACGCATAATAACTAATCTAAAGAGACCTACACACCATCAATAGCCCTTCTGATACCTAGAGTAGCCTCCTCTGACTGTCTGAAAAAAACAACCTGAGAATCCGGGGGTGAGAGCAGCCATTTTCCTGGCGAGGGCTTCTTTGTCCATCTCTGCATTCATTTTCAATGGCCGCAAATGCACTTTGAATATGGATGATCTGCCCTTAATGTCAGGATGACCTAAGAAAAAAAGAAAAATTCACATTGTTGAAAAATCCATACATTTCAATGCACCGGCTGTGCTTTTATGACACTTATAAGACAGGGCATCCCACACTTCAGGGCCCATCGAAGGTCATAGCGCTGTCTGAAATACGCAGAGTCATCACATAACCGTCACCAGACCCATTATACAACTGAACTCTTCCTTGTGTTAGGAGTTAATAGCTCTTCAGCACATCCGACCGACGGACAATTCGACGACAGCAGGAAATGCCACAGTAGCCGTCGGAGGCGTGCAATGAGCTAGTACCAATGTAAATCTGCCTGTCGAAGCGTCCGGGCCTCATCAGGGCTGGGTCCAGGATGTCAGGTCGGTTAGTGCCCGCCAGTACCACCACATTGGTCGCCGTGTTGAACCCTGGCGACGGAGAATCGGATGGTCACCATACACGTGACACCCGTGAGCAACACATTAAAAACACCCAATTCCGACACCATCGGCTGTTCTGCATTGACCGGTTAAACGCCAAACCCGAACAGTAAGACGGAGAATATACGTCGTTCACATTGAGACAAGCGTATGGTTACTTCCAACTTCGTCAGTAAAACCATCCGATGACTCTAATGATCAAGGCTGCGAACAGACTTGAACCCGGCGTCACACACCGTCCATCTCCACCAGCAGCTGATTGAGGGTGTTCTCCTGCTCGCTCTGGCCACCGAAGTTCCCCCGGCCTCGCTTGCGTCCGACCGCGTCGATCTCGTCGATGAAGAGGATGCAGGGGGCGTTCTTACGGGCCATGACGAACAGGTCTCGGACCTGAAGAGATGCGAGTTAAGCGGCCGTTAAGAGAATATGAAAACACTGCTCACGTGGCACTAACATACTGACACCAGGTTGCAGAGATGTTGGCACTCACCCTGGCAGGCCCCACACCCACAAACATCTCCAGGAACTCGGAGCCGTTGACGGTGATGAAGGGGACGTCGGCCTCTCCGGCGGTGGCCTTGGCCAGCAGGGTCTTCCCTGTTCCAGGGGGTCCCGTCAGGATGGCCCCCTGTGAGTTACAAGTGTGGGTGGAGTGTGACAGGGGGGTTCAAGTGACCGTCATGGAAGGCAGTCATTTGGCTCTTAAAAGGCTCAGCAAAGAAAGCGCTCAGGGTTCCCACATCTTCATGAACATCAAATTCAAGGTGTTTTCAAGGACTTTCCAGGCCCAACTCCATCAAGGACCAACGTGACATAGGTTGAGACATGGATCAAGGTTCATTACTGTTACAACACTGAGATATAATGAGAACTAGTCGCCTTTACAGAAGCTCACAGGCAACCATTAAAAAGAGAGGCTTGAATGTGTGAACACTTCTCAATTGGGCTACGTTACAGTGATGACATACACAAAATATATAAACTCAAGCACATTCAATGACCCATGTCTATTTTGTCCATATTTTAAAACTTTCAAGGCCTTGATTAGTTTTTCTCAAATTCACAGTCTTTTTAGGATTTCAAGGACCTGTGGGAATCCTGCTCTCTGCTCGGCTCACCTTGGGGATCTTGGCGCCCAGGTCCTGGTACTGCTTCGGGTTCTTCAGGAAGTTGACGAACTCCATGATCTCCAGCTTGGCCTCCTCGCAGCCCGCCACATCCTTGAACTTGACGTCGATCTCGTCGCGCAGCACCTTCGCCGTGGTCTCGCTGACGCTGAAGAGGCCCCCCATGCCCCGCCCCCCCGGGCGGCCAGCGCCCCCTGGCCCACGGCGTAACATGAAGAGGAGGAAGCCGATGATCAGCACCGTCGGCAACATGCTGAGGAGGAACGACCTGTTGGTTGCAGAAGAGATATGCAGTTGAAATAAGGGCTGCGCCGCGACCAAAAGGGCTGCGCCGCGACCAAAAGGGCTGCGCCGCGACCAAAAGGGCTGCGCCAGCTTATTGGATCCCTATTTATTTCAGTGAATTATTGGAAAATGTGTTTACGCGTCATATTTACCCATCGCTTTCAGCAGAATAGACCACCGGCAGACGGTTTTCCCCCTCAATCCCCATTTCGTTCTGAGCCGTCTCCAGGTTCCGCTCAAACGTGTCCACGCTGCCGATATTGAACCACACATATTGCTGGGCAAAAAAAACAACTCTTTGTTATCAGCGTTGGTTCTAACAAGTGAAGATGAGAACACATGCAAAACAACTAAAATTATAATTGTGTAAGACTCACTCCATCCACTGGAGTCTTCCCAGGTGCAAATACCACTTTCACATAGCGCTTGTTTATAACCTCCAGTCTGTCGACCTGGAGAGAAAAAACAAAACAAAAATGTGAGTAACTTAAAGAGAAGACATGTGACTTATCCAACATAAGGAGTAGCTAAATCAACTTTAGGTCATGTTGCATAGTTTTAGGAACTCTTCAGACAGTTTAAGTAACATGCTATTTTCCCAAACTAGGATGGAATACTCACAACTTCCTTCGAAAGGTAGTTATTGACAAAGTCCTTCCAAGTGACCTCTCTCCCACCGTCCCGGAAAAAGACGTAGTACGTAACCGTGATCCAGAAAGCAGCACTGCTCAGCAGGTACATTCTGAACTCCTTATCGTCCCACGGCACGTCACCCTGACGATCAAATAAAATACTTACATTTTGTTTGTTTCCATCCACCGCGTTGTCTCGTGCAGGGTCACTTTGTATGGGCGGAGTTGTGTTTACGTCACCGTGGCAATGACATAAGTCTTAGAGTAGCTCAGAGTTCAGCGGATGAGGACGTGTTCGGTGGCGCGATGGCCGTAGCACACGCCAACAGCAGACCCGCGTCATATTAGGTGAACTTCAGCCAGGTTGTGTGTGTTTAACGCTTACCTTTTGAAGCCGGGAATACCAATGGGACTCATCCTTCCTGCCTCCTCTTTTCCCCCATCCACCGGAGGCACCTCCTTTCCCCCCTCCTCCTTCACCTCCACCTCCCCCTTCAGCAGATCTGCCAGTGGACTTCTGTGCATTGGTGGCTGGCTTGGCCTCTGAGAAAGCAGAAAGGCAAAACAGTGTTCAGACTTATAGCGAAGTTGACCCTCAGGCTAGATATAACGTTTGTGTAGACGCTCACAAAGGCCTTCATATTAATGTGTTATTTTTTACACAAGATGATACAGCGCATCTGAAAACAGTTTATAACAGCCATGGTAACTTGGACATTAAAAGGCGGTGTTCAGTTGGAGGTGACAGTAGTCGGAGGTTAAATGACCTTTTGCTTCTCCGCTGGCTGGGTTGGGCTCACTGCTCTTCGGAACATTCTTTGGACCATTGGGGAAATATTTTTCAAATCCTGAAGCAAGAACGCTGGACTTTAGCAAGTGCATAATCACCAAAATCACAAGTAATCATCCAGAACTTATCCTGACATATAAAATCATTTGATTCTGTATAACACACGGAATTTGCCGGAAAAAGGTAAACGCTGAGTTGCAAACCTTTTGGAGGCTTGGAGCAGAGTCTTTGATAGGCACCTAACACCTGCTCGAAAAGGTTCCTCCTTTCAAGCGAAATCTGGCTGTCTGTTTGGATAGAAACCTTTAAAATGAAAGATGACAATCAATACAATGTACGTCACTGAGCACACATTTTCATACAGTTATATGTAGTTGTGTGTAGATGTTACTAATGAGCTGCCTTGGAATTGAACCCACGTCACAGGTGATGTTGTCAGCTGTATGCAGATGATAGGAATCCAGGATGAGAACTAAACAATATGGGACATAATTGCGCCATTTAAGGTAATACACAAAAACACCAGATGTTCTGACTGATTCAAAACCCAGTGCACTTTTCATCATTCAACTGAACTGATGTTACATATAATGTGGTCACTAGGAAAGATCGGGCAATGGAAAGACCCAGCAATATGAATTTATTGTAATGGTAGAAGCCCAAAATGTCCGGTTAAATGATTCACTAGTCAGTTCGGACTACGGGGAGACTAAATTCCCACAGATAAAATAGGGGATATCTCTCCATCAGCTATACTGATAGAAATCACCAGGATAGGACACAGTGCAGTACATCATTGCAATTTTAGCACGAAGCAAAACAAGGTTTGACAAATAATTGGAAAAAAACTAAAAGAATGAGACATTAGCAAATTATCGAAAGGAATAATTTCATAAGAATGTGTTACATATCCTGTAGTGTCCCGTTATCAGCGTTGGCAATGTCAATCGAAGGCCTGGTATGCTTGTCTGTTAGTTAAAATATCATGTTGTTTTACTGGGCATAATAGCTAAAAAAAAAAACGATTTCATAGAAACAGACGAGATTGTCCTGTCTATGATCAGAACGTAGTGATTATGTGGTCAGTCTAAGCAAGAATCGACTACATGTTGGGTATGATGTAACGTCGCTAGCTACTAAAGTACAGTACTGTTGCTATATAGCTGCAACTCACCAGTCGTGCACAGCTAGCTCTTCTGACGTTTGGAGGCAACAACATGTTTAATATGTTCCTGCTAACTCTTGACAAGCGAAAGTATCTGTGAGCCATGCTGCCGTATTAACACCTTGCCAATTCTAACAGAAATGTCTCCTAAATACTTATTACGAAACTGTTTTGAAGACTTAGCCAGCTATCTCATGCACTGACTGTCCCATGTCATAACACAAGCCGCCATTCGTTTCTGCATACATCAAAATTACGCGATGACGCAGGCACGCACAAGTGGCCTTTACTTTCGAGCTCATGACTACGGAGAAATAATATTGCCAAAAGTATTGTATTCACAGCATATAATTCACAAATGTGAGTCATGATTAGAAAATACACAGCATACAATCCACACATTAATACAGTCATGGATCCGTTAATACACAGCAGCGAATCCATGACTGTAAACGACGATTCGTACATACGCAGCACTCACAAATGGGTAGTTGGAAAAGTAAAAATGCACTCATGTTAGTCACTGTCCATAAACAAACACTACTGACTCATATATCTCAAATAAAATATGTATAAATGCAACCAGATTTATCAGACAACGCTTTCGTGTTAGAATTGTCAAGTATGTCATACGGATCAAGTTGTGTGTGTGGATCTGTTTGCATTTGTGCACAGAAATTTGGCAGTTACTTTCTGGATTCTGGTCACAGGTCAACGATCCACAAGTCAGTGAGACCGCTACACAACAACGCACCATGGAATGCATTTTTTATTAATCAGTCAATCAAAATGATTCGATAAAACATCAGCATTTGTCACAAAGTACTTATACATATACCCATTCTTAAACTTAAAATACAGGCATGACATTTTAAATGAACATAATGTCATGCCTGTATTTTCAGTTATCATTGAAGTAAGGAACCCCAGTAACATATAACACCAAAAAGATTGTTTCTGTTAATCTGCAGCAGTACAAAATATTGTTTATTAATTCAGTTTAATCCAGCCCTAGCCAATTTAATCCAGTCCCTAGACTTAATAGACTTAAAGAAACCTGGAAATCAGGAACCAGTTAAGGAGTTTATCTTGGACAAAACATTGTCACTGAGGTAGAGAATTTAATAGGAACACTTTCTGTCATTTTATTGGAATGACAGGAAATGTCAGCAGCTGGGACACTTCCTATGAGAAGAGAATGCTGGCCTTACATTCGGGAAGAAAGTCCAGTTGGGACCTGTGACGCGTATCTCTGTTTGTCGATGAGGCCAGAGATGGGCAGATACACTTAAAATGAAGGTACATGTTGATGTATCACAAAATACAGCAGCCACACCCTGAATCAAAATAAAATACTGTATTTTTGTATTTTACAAAATAAGTTCTACAAGGGAGCATGAAATCACATCGCAAACCTTCTATCTACTCCTATCGGCCTATTTGATCTATCCCTTCACTCAGTCTAAATCTGTCCCTCGAAGCCAGTTCCACTAAATTTTTTCATTGCGATCCTCTTATCAGGGACTTATTCAGACTTAGGACACCAGGTGGGTCCAATTAATAATGTGGTAGAACAGAAAACCAGCAGGCTCCGGCGCTCGCAGGGTAAGATTTGAATACCCCTGAAGTAGTCAGTGTGATAGCAACGGCTTTTCTCTACCTAACGAGTCGCGCGATGAATCTGACACAGGCAGCCAGTATACAGATCAAATATTCACCTATCCCTGTGATCACTCAGACAAAGGTTATTTTTGAAGTAACCAAGAGTTCAACGACTAGGGTGATGTGATGAACAACCAACACGAGTGGTGGATGGGTTGACCAGCTTTTCTTTAATGGCAATGACAATAATACGCGTTGTTCATTTAAAAAGTTACACCATGTCGTGGCATTATAATGTAATGTTGTACAACACTGAAACACTTCATTATAATTTTTTCGTGAACATTCCACGAAAACTTTACATAGGCTGAAAGTAGCAAGCTAACGTAAACTGTGAGGGCTGCTACTTGTCAAATAGTTAGATGTAAATTGCTTAACGATTAACCATAGGCTACAAAACGAACAACAAATCTCAACACGATCTGTTAAAAATTGCAGTAATTTATGCTCTAAATCAATGGAAAACTGGCAACCCACGCGTTTCTCATCTTGATCTTCTTCGGGTAGGTATACATTTTCTCTTCGAATCTCAACAAATCTGGGTCAATTATTCAATCCTATTTTGTAATTGAAATATGTATTTTAAATACATGTATGTATCATAAATACTGACCATCCCTGGATGAGGCCTTACGACATGGAGTAATTGTGCTTATACTTAGTTTTGGCCTAATGCTTACATGTCAAATCTCAACTTTACAGTCTCTGCTCATGGAGCACAACCTATTCTAGAGGACACCCCACACTGCCTGACATACTGGACTGGTAGGAGTTATACTGGCTGGATAACTTCTTTACAAGTTTGACATGTGATTTATTCTCAGACACCCTTGTACAGAGAGGCTTACAGGGGCAAAACATTTCGGTGCCTAGCCTTAAGGCTCTGGGAGTCAAACCAGCAACCTAAACACTTAGACGGCCAGTAAACTTCCTTTTGTAAGGATATACCTAAAACTCTGGGCTACTTAGGAACCAAACATTTTGTTGTACTACTACTGCCTGTCCTGAAGCCACAATATCATGTCTTCCCCAGCATTGGAAAGGGAAAAAAATGCTTTAATGTGATGGGAGTCAGAAGCGGAGCGGGTGAGAGAGCAATAAGCTATAACAGCGGATTACACTCTGGTAGATAAACACGTGACAAATATTTACTTTTTAGGAAAATCTAAGTTTACACACAAAGAGCATACCAACAGACAGTCAACATTACATGCCTGATAGGATACTATAGGGACAATACACATTTCTGGCAAAAGAAAAATCATGGGTTGCATGTTCTCTTGCAGAGGACCAAGATCCAAAGTTTGAACACAAAGGTAATGTTTAATCTGTGTCTACCAACACAAACAGACAATGTAAACATTAAGTCTAACCGTCCTGTGTCGAGATGAAGATGGACTGCTTGAGCGTCTTGCTCTTTTATTCAGCAACCTTGTTGATTACTGCAAATGGACTAAGCAACTATGATATGCTGAAGGATGTTGAGAAGAAATATGTTGACATGGCTATTAAATACGCAAATGAGAAAAACTGGATGGGGAACATGCCAAAAAATTAGCACTTCAATTTTCAGCAAATGATTGGGGAACCTGTGGTAAGGAATTACTGATTTATTGTTTTATTTTGACTGTTGTACTGTTCTCATTGTTGTAAATAAATTTAATATTTTCTCTCTGTAGGTCAAACCTCAGAAAGTAAAAATGTATATGATTTTGAAGGCAACAGTCTGCCCTAAGGCCAGTAGTAGCAGTGGACATAAACATCGCAGTGACTGTGAATTTAAACCCAGAAGGGTGAGTAGTTCAGATCCTCAATTACTGATAATCTATTCTGCTTTTGTCCCTAGTTAACATACAATAGCCGTTGTAGCTGTAGTCTCTGTGTGATCATTTCTGATTTGTGAAAGTAATTAAGCTGAAACACTAGACCTCTGAGAAAAGGCATAGACAATTAATTAAGATGAGGAGTTGAGGTTCATATAAGGGGTTCAGATTGACCCATGTCCAAATGCAGCACTGAGTATAAACTACTGTACACATGTCAATAACATCTTGCTTCATATCCTTTCTCTGTAGCCCTTCATAAACTGTATGGTTTGCAGTGACGATTTCACTAAATCTGATGCCTATATTGAGTGTGATCGCCACATGGATGTGAAAGAGGTACGCTTCTGAACATAAAACAGTGCCTTAAATGAATGTATAGCTCATGGAACATAAATTTGTTAGAATCCTAATTTAATTCAAACACATTAATATTAAAAGTATTATTGGCTAATATAATCATTGTTTCCAAAAGAACGACAAACGACATGAAAAATGTCCAACTTTTCATCTTCTTGGAATTGACACACCTTTGGCAAGATTGGATGAAGGCCTTCAGACTGGATGCCTTGGTTGTTTTTGATAACTGGTGGGCCTTGTCAAACATGGATGATCAGAGGCACTTCTTATAAAACACCTGTCTCTAACTTTGGATATTCAATGTTGCCTTTGTTTTGGGTATCCCTTCAGTTGGGGGGTTTCAGCATAAAGCAGCTTTTGATGTGAAATTTTCTAGCGCTTTTAATTCATTTATGTATTCATATGGCACAGTGTTAAACTGTGCCTTCACATGAATCACAACACTGTTTATTATGTAGCACACTTTCTAAAGATTATTACTGTCGGGCTTATACTCATTTATCCAACCAGTGAAACAGCATGGGAACGGTGGGACCCAAATATTGAGCTGTGACAAAGTAAGGAACAGAAAATTGAAAACACAGTAATTATTTGATTTAATCTGTTTTAAAATAGCATTTATTATTTTACTTTGGGCTTTTTCTAAGCCTAAACCATTTTGGTTAGTTTCCTGGAAATAGATAAAGCCTTGTTTTCTTGCAATGACACAAAGATAATATTAAAATTCTGATTTGCACTACATCTTGGTATTGTATTTGAATATATTCTGTAATAGAGCTGCCGTCACAACTTATTGTCCAGATATGAACACAGTGTTTTAACCAACGTTGCTAATGTCAAAATATTGTTGATAATGTTGACATAATACTTATAAAAAATGAAACCACCAATTGATAGCACAGTTAAAAATCAAGGGATGTAATATGTACATTTATTTTAGATACTGTTTTAAAAACAAAAATAGGAGTATCACTGTTCTTATTAAATAATTTTAAGCGTTGACATTAAAATGTACGCCACAGACTAGGTGGCGGTATGCACGTGTAACATTGGCTTGCTGTCGTCCATAATAAAATACCCCCAGAAGAAGCAGAACATTTTATGTATCTGGCCCAATCTGTCCCGATTTGGCGAACATACACTAGTTTATCCTCCAACACAGTGTGGCGATAAAGAGCCAATATCTGATGTCAACAGCCGTTAAAGCCACTGAAGAAGAAGAAAAACTTGCATGCTGGGAAGATGGCCGATACTGGGGCGGATAGCGAGGAATAAGAGGACGGGAAAGCGAATAAAGTTATTACGGCAAATGCCATCCAAAGTGTTTACACGTTTTCGGCTGATTTAAGGGCAAAATTTCCATCGGTCAGTGTGAATGAATAACACCCGTAGTCTGTACAGCTCATGCTGCAGGACAGAGGACGGATCGAGTCAACTGGAATCATGCTAACTAGCTAGCTCAGACAGGTTGCAAACGACGGTGTCATTCCATAGAAATACACGTCCAATGAAATACATTATTATCTACGTCATTATTTACTAGCTAGCTAGCTAGTTAGGTAATGCCGGACTATGTTTAAGTTAAAATGTCATCCAAAATTGGGTATGTTTTTCATTGACCAGCTGGTTGTCAAGCCAGTGTCAGTTATCCCTCCTTGCTTCTAGCTCGTCACTGGGTTAGCTTGCTAGCACAGACATCCCTTTTCAAGCCCCCTATTATGGCAAGGCCTTATTTCTTTTCCCAGCAAAGTATAATCATTTATCGTTTATAACGACCGTAGCTACACACTTTACTACTACGGTGAGCTTTGTAGTAAACCATTGGCTAAAGAAAGAGGTTCGTTAACTTTTTTGGAGTGTCACATTAAAAATGATACAAACTGTAATTGCTCCATGATAGATACAACACTTATCCAACCTCTATCTGGATATTACCCTTCAGCGTTGACATCAAACATGTAAGTACGTTTTAATCAATTGGTGATTGCATCAATAGTTGACTTAACTTCATTACCGTTGGATAGCTAGTAATACTTTCCTCGGCCTTAACTACTTTAGTTTTGGACGTGTTCTCTGAGGTCAGGATAATTTGCCATTATTAACCAGCTCTACGAACTTTATAAAATACAGTATGGAGTTGCACTTCGATATTACGCACGGTAAATGTACTTCCAAAAAGGTCTCGTTAAAATACATTGTGCGCACCACAAAAAAAATATCACTCAGTACTACCACCCAAACAGGTAAGCTGATGTACCAGTCTCTCGAAAGACCACTGATTGCATCTATATATTTTTTAGACTATTTCTGGAAGAACATAACGTGCGTAACGACGGTATGGCGATAGTTGCTGTGCACGATTCCATATTTTGGTGATTACTCTAGCCGGATCGCTACTTAAATTATGTGACATACTAACGCTAGCAGTTTGTTAATTGGAGGGTCCTGGCCACAGTTAGTTAATTGGAGGGTCCTGGCCGGAACTTAGAAAACCCCGTCATTAAAATCCTGTCCCAGTTTAGGTAGTGTACTGAGGCAGCTTGTAGTGATAAATACTTATAAGGCCATTTGATGGTTACGTACTTGGTTACTCAACTATTAGCTGCTGGGCCAGCTACCGCGTTGCCGTCCTAGCTAGCTAGCTACTCTGACAGCACGAGATAGACCTGCAAGACCTTGCAGAAAATATTTCCTGCTGCTGTCTCCCAGCTAAACTTCAACACTTGCTAACTATCATTAGCGAATTTCCCTTTTAGTAACTTAGCGCTAGCGACATAAAATTTGAACTGACTGGTTTACCCACCGTTATTTGAAACTATTTGCTTGGTTACGTCACACAACAAGGTCGGAGCAAGTTAGCAAGCTACCCCTAGTTAAGATAGCGTTAGCTGGCTGTACATTCCAATTTAGCTTGCCAACACGACTAGATATTAGCCCTTTCATGACTGATATCCATTATTACGTGTGTCATGAAATGTCAATGCTAGATATTTAAGTTGTAGTAGTCTGCCTATTAGACATTTTTATTTCCTGACTATTGTTTGAAAATATAATTTTAGCAGCCATATATAGTTATTTTTATATTGCTGGATTAGGATAGGTCAACTTCAGGGTAGATCAACTACTGTCCTTCCCTGGCTATGTGACTAGCATATAAATATGGTGTGTACGTATTTAGTAACACATTTAATGTCAAGCTTTTTCTCTATTTGGTGGTCCGTTACCAGGTTTGTCAGTTAATTAAAAAATTTCCAGCCTCATGGAGGAAAGGCTTGAACAAGTCCAATAAGTTCATGAAGGTTGGTTTGTTGGCAGCTACATATACCATATATACCAACTTGTGCAATCCTAATGCTGTCAGGGAGTTAATTCATAGTCGCTAATTTATTTCATTGTCATTGATTTTGTCTACTAAAAGCATACACAGAAATGCTTTCATGCTTGACCAGACTGAAAACTTGAGAAAGACAGAATGAGAGCATTTTTTGCTGAACCCTCGCCAATTTATTTCCTTTACACTTTCTTTCCTATTTCATATGCAATGTTCTTTACTTGGAGGTCACTTCACTGTGCTGCTGTGCGGACATGCATTTGTTAAATTTGACCGACTCCCTCCTCCGTGCCCCTCCCTCGGTCCAATCGTCTCCCTCTAGGTGTGCTGAGCAGAGCCTCCAGGGGGAACAGGCCTGTGTATCATGCTGTGGCTGCCCTCTGGCCCGGACCTCCTGAGCTGCGGCTGCGTCGTCTCCTCGCCCCTCGCCCTCCTCGGCCCGCGGCACGCCCGCCGCCCTCACTTCCTGGCTTTTGCCCTCGCCGGCATGTATGCCGCCCGTCTGTACAGTGCAGGGGGTGGCGGCGGCGGCGTGGGAGGAGGGGGAAAGCCTGGGCGCCGGCCGGGCTTAGGGAGCGGAGGGCTTCCCATGCTGGAGAATCACCACCATCCGTCCCATCACCACCACCACCCTCTACCCCCTCACCACGCCCACCACCACGTGCCCCCTCCGCCCCCGAGCTACCCGGCCCTGTACCAGGGACGCCCTGACCCTCACCGGGGGGCCCACTTCCACCACCACCAGCAGCACTACCACCCGCACCTGGCTCCCCCGCCCCCGCAGCCTCCACCCCTCCCCCAGCACAACCATTACCAGCCGCACGCCCACCTGCACCACGCCGCCGCCGCCGCCGCCCATGGCAACAAGAAGAAGACGTGGAACTTCATCCACGAGAAAATGAGCTATGACACGTTCTTCACCATGAAGCGGCTGATCGAGCGGTCGCGCCGGGCGGACGAGGTGCTGCGCTGGGTGACGCAGAACCCGGGCAAGATCTCCCACAACCACTACCCCATCGCCCTGCAGAAGATCGGCCAGCTGCTTCAGGCCGGGGGCGGGGCCGGAGCTGGGGGCGGGGCCGGAGCTGGGGGAGGGGGCGGCGGCGGTGGTGGTTCGGAGACCGCCCTCCTCCCGGGTGGTGGAGTGGAGAACGAGGGCAGACAGATCCTGGAGCACCAGGACTTCCAGACGCTGTGCGAGGCCATCGTGAGCGACTGTGCCAAGTTCGACAACTTCAGCATCGTCAACTGCCTGTATGCTGTGGCTGCGCTAGGTCAGGCTAGGTGGTTGTACAGTTTCCCATGCCTCAAATGTTGAAGTTGTTTTAGTTAAAGGTTGCTCCTGTTTTGCTTTTTAGGCACATTTGATTTTATGTATATGAAGACATTCCCAAATAGCAAATTCTACTTTAGTTTCTCTTTTGGCTGCTTTCCTTGAAAATAAAGTAACCAATTAAACCCCGAAACTCCTGTCTCCACTCCAGGCCTTCCCAGTGAATCAAGGGTGGTGCAGGTGCTGGAGGCGGAGTCTCAGTCGCGGCTGGGCCAGTTCAACCAGAAGGACGTCTCCATGGTGTTTAGTTCCAGCATGAAGCTGCATCCCAGCAGCCAGCACCCGCTCACCGAGGCCTGCCTGGTGGGCCTGGAGAAGAACCTGGAGCGCGAACGCCACCCACAGACCCTTTTCCTGCTGCTCTCCTACTACCGCCTCAAGTGGCGCTCACTGCAGCCGGCTGACGCTGCGAAGTCCGGGAACATACCCCCTAACCCCGAGCAGCTTCTGGCCAACAGGTAGAGCTGAAGTTTGCATCCTATTTGGGATATAGATACAGTGTCCACTGGAAATATTGGGACTAGCTGTTTTCTTCTTTTTGCGCTTTTCTCTGTACAAACACACACAGCTAAATGTTCTCTGGGGTTGTCATGTATGTAAGATGTCCATTCACAGTTGCGAACTAGAGGCAAGGCAAGCTTCTATTATGTAACCGTGTAAGGCAGGTGTGAATTGTTATTAGGCATGCACTGACCGCCAGACTCCAATGCTGCTAACGTTTTTCCCATTTTTGTTGACTGGACCCAGTGTGGGTGTATCATGATGAAATCCGCAATTGTCCATTTCAGTCACGATGTTTGATAACACTCTGATAATAGAGGTTTTCACTTCATCAAACGTCCCTATTGTCCGTCTTCAACGCCCCAACAGGAAGATCCTGCGACTGGTCAAACACACGCTAGCTAGCGTAAGCGGCGTGCGTGACCAGGAGATGGCGCTGCTGGATGAGATGCTGGCGGCTTGCGCGCGTGAGGCAAGCAACAAGAGCCTAGAGCTCATCTTCAGCTCCCACCTCTTCTACCAGAACCGACAGGAGAAGTTTGTGTGCAGCCTGGCTGGTGAGTCGTCGTCCCCCCCGTTTATTATCTCATGGCCGCTTATTTTGTGGGCTCCTCCGTCATTCTGTAATTCCCTGGTTAATCCTCTGCTCTTTTCCTCAGAGGAGCTGCCTAAGAAAGTGGACAGTGTGACCCCGTACACTATGGCCCTCATTGCCAAGTACATTGCCCGTCACCGCCTCCGGGAGACTCGACTCCTTGACACCATCGCCGATTTCCTGGTCAAGAAAGGCGAATACCTAGACAGCAAGGTCAGGAAGGCCCACTGATGTTCAGGAACTAAATGACACGTCTTTTGTTGAGAAGTATCTCACTCAAACTTGATTTAAGCGCATTGTCGGTTGTTTGTGTGACACTGACGACGTCGTGTGAAGAACGGATGCTAACTGTCTGCGCTGGTTGATAGTGGTGCTTTATTGGCAACAGTCGAAGTATTGAAGAACGAGGCTGCCTCCTGACCTCCCATTGGTTGTAACCGTGGCGTTTCTATGACAACAACCATAGCAACGTCCCCTATGAGTTTGAGCAAAGCAGTTCTCTCAACAAAGTGTAGCAATGCTTGGTAATGTCACAATAATATATGTATATATATATTTTTATGGTTCTACTTTTTTCACCACAGGTCATACAGAAGCTTGTGTTCCCGTTCAGCCGGATGAGCTACCGGCCGTCTAATGAGGTCCAGTTCTTCTCCAAGCTGGAGGCAGTTCTGGAGCTGAAAGCCCTGAGCTCCCCGCTGGCCACCGTCAACATCCTCATGTCACTGTTCCAGCTGGGCCATTTCCCCGGCCTGGTGCTTCACCGGGTCTTCTCTTCTGCCTTCATCAGCAACGTGACCAGTGAGCATGAACACAGAAACGCTTCAAAGAGCAGCCCTTTCACTTGGGTTTGTCAGCTTCCGTCCCATGTGATGTCCATGAGCAAAAGTAATGCAACCAGAAGTCAGGGGAGAGCCATCTTTATTCAGCATGAGACAATGATGTTAACCTTCCATAGTCCTTTCCTTTCTCCCTCTCCAATGAATACAGAAAGAACACAGTCTTTATACCAGAATACAAGGGAGGCGGCCAATGGTCATAACCAGCCATTATACAGTTATATACCCTCCAATTAGAAAGGCTTCCAAATGTCCCTTGTATGGGATGTTCCAACCTATGGTCAATGGTCCTATCCATCAAGCCTATAACAGTCACATGGGCAACTCCTAGCAGGAGATATGGACAGGATGTGTGGGGCCCGTCAGTATCAGGCAACACGTCACATCAATGGTCCGTTGTTCAGAGTTAGTCAGCACATCTGTGATGTGTTAAGTTTCTCAAGCCTACTTCCTCTCACTTTTGTAGGATCTGAGCATTAACAACTACAATATGAATGTATAGTTCATTAGAAGTGAATGTGCCTAGATGTTGAGAATAACAGAAAGTTAAGATTCTCCCTGTTGGTTGGGCTCTGGTAACCACAGGAATGTTTACTTTGACCATTTGGTGTGGGGGTTAGGGTCTTGGCTTTGCTAGGTAAACACACCCCTCAAGGTATTTAACAGCTTGTACCCCACATTACAGTTGAGAGGGTAGGGAGAGACAAAGGGAGTAGGGAAGAGTTTGAGCCTGTAACATCATGTGCTAATAGACTATCAATATGCTACAATAAACAATTGAATTACTCTCTCCCTTGACAACCGAGTACGCGAGTTATTATTACTACCACTATACGACATGGCTGATTTCTAACACTTTCAACTGTGTAGGAACAATATGCCTCAAGCTCACCCCAAAATGTACATATTATGCCGTCTCTGAGGCGTGTCGTTTGTGTGATCTGTTCAGTTCCGCCACACGGCCCGAACTCTACCGCTTCCCCCGGCTCACGCCTGGGTTTTTTTTTCATGCCGATCTTGCAGACAGCCCGTATGCTCTGATCGTGCGCCGGTACCTGTCTCTGTTGGACGCGGCGGTGGAGCTGGAGTACCGGGACTACGCCGGCCCGCGGCTTCAGGAGGCGCACAAGGTGCTCATGTTCGACCACGCGCTCACCGCTGACGAAGTCAACCGCAAATACAGGTACTGGGCGGCGCCGGGAAGCTTTTGGAAGGTGTCGCGTCACCCCGCGCTGTGGTGTGGGAAGTGTGTGGCTGACGTGAGGTTTGTGTGTCGTCCAGCTACAAGGGCCTTGTGGCCGAAGCCCTCAGGCAGTTGGTGGGAGTGAACGGCTACAAGCAGGATGAAGTCCTGGCTCCAGGGTATTACACAGGTATGTTCAACACGCACACGCTGTGAGTGGCACCTTGATTGGTACATTCAAATTAACGGATGGTTTGAAACCCTCTTTCCGTGTGCCCTGTGCATTTCCGTTCTAGTGTGGGTGCTATTGGTTCTCCTCGTGTGGTGCACATTGGTACGTCTTTATGTTTGTGTAACCATAGAGACACTGTCACACGCTGATATTCCCCTCCAGGTTTTAGGAATGTTGGGAACGTTGACATACTGGGAATGTCAACTCAAACTGTGACATACGGTTGTGAGTAAAATATAATGGGAACATTTCAGCATGTAATGTCAGAACCCTTACCCTCTACTCTCCCGTTCCTATTCAGACTTCCTCCTTTGGATCGATGGCGCTGGCCGGGTTCTTCCAATCCGGACAGCGGCCGGGGTCCCCCTGGGAGTGGTCCCCAAAGCCTCAGATGGATCCGTGGCCGTCACGGCCCTCACCTCAGACTTTCACAAGTTCTCTCCCTTTGCTCCGCTGGAGGAGGGGGGTGACCAGCGGCCCGTCGGGGGCGAAGAGCCGGCGACTTTCCTGGCGCACCACATACAGCGCGGCGCAAACCCAGCCTTGGCGCCGAGGGCGGGGTCTAACGGTGGGGGCCCTCTGGACTACAGTGCTTATTACACCCCGGCCGACTACTACTCCAGCCTGGCCAAGGAGCACTCCCTGGAGAGTCAGGACAGCTCCACGCTCAGCAGCCCTCCCTCGGACAGCCTGGCCCAGCAGGGGCCCTCCGGGCCGGGGGGTTCTGCCGCGGCCGCCCCGGACTCCCTCTTCCAGTTCTCTATTGGGAAGATCCTGGAGGACGACGGTGGGGTGCAGGCGAGGCCGGGCAGTCGCGGAGCCGACTGCGATCTCCCCGCCTTCTACGAGGGGCCGGCGTACCCTGACGGGGCGGACAGGGACACGGGTCCGGCCTCACCGCTTCAGCTGCATCTGGCCGATCGGGCCGAAGCGGAGAGGGCAGCGTTGGACCAGGGGCAGCTGAAGAGGTGGGTGCTGGGGGGGTGGGTGCCGGGGGGGCGGGTGCTGGCGAATAACATTCAGAAATACTGGAAAGTCTGCCTGGAACTACTGGAATGACAGAACCTGCCCTATTACAAGTTATGAAGTTGAAACAGAATCAGACAATACTGTGAGGTTGTTTGATTGTTCGATGAGGTACTGTAGATTAGATAAATGAAATAATGGCCAGGGGTGTTGATTTGCTCTATTCTTTCAGAGTGGTCATGTCTGTGAATGACAAGTGGCACTACTGTCACAACTCTGAGGTACTGGTGGGCTCCCGGGCCATGAGGGACCGACACCTGCTCCTCCTGGGGTACATCATCCTGCAGGTGAGATACTGTCCCCCGGGCGCGGTTCCGCTGTCCCCCGGGCGCGGTTCCGCTGTCCCCGTGGTTTATGGTAGTGGTGGCCATACCACGGGGCATGGGAAGTGTTGGGGAAACCCGATGATACTTTTGGTGCCCACTGTTCAACCAAAATAATGCACACTATCAGTAGTTCTTCCTGTCCTCTCTGACCTTTCACCCTCCTGTGTTTCCCCTTCGGCAGCTGCCCTACCACGAGCTGGAGAAGCTGAACGGCATAGAAGAAGTGAAGCGGTACCTCCACAAGAAGCTGCTGGAAGTTCCCTTATGACGACAAAAGACTTGAGTGTGTGTCTTCTGCGCGAGCGTGTACTGTCGTTGCTGCTTGGGACGAGAGGGGGGGGGTTGTTGGTTGGATTTGGGAACGGTCGGGGTGCAAAACCGGTCCTGGTCAAAGTCTAAAACGGAAGCGTTTGTTTGCGCGGTGTGCTCTCGCGTCTGTCGAAGTGGCGCCGGCCATCTTTCAGCCAGTGGGTGACCTACTGGCATGTAGTCATGTTGTTATCAGTGCAATCTTGTTGTTGTCAACTTGCCACGGCTCCTGGCCGTCTTACTTGCTGACTATCCCTAACACATCATTTTAGATTTTGACCAGACATTTCTACAGTTCCAGTTTTAATCATGCTTTGGTGTGGATGTGTGGGGATTAAGATGTTTGTTATTATATAATTATAGAGTTCTTAGCAGATTACCGTGTTCTGGTGTTATTAGAAGGGGAGGGGGCGGTAGTATTATTTTTTATATCGTTTCTCTAACACCAGTTGTAAAGCATGTCTGGGACAACTGTGTTTGGGAGGGTCTGGTTAGTGGGTTGTGCTCCGGCCGTCAGGGGCTCAACTGTCAACGCAGGATCCTCGAGTTTCAAAAGGGGGTTTAATGAGTCAAATTTAAACCGGAGGTGTTGGCTCTCCGTAGTGTTTTCTAATACCGGTGCCCCGTACGTAGACGAGCGGATTGTCGGGTGGGAACCAGGGTTGAAGGTGGATAAATGAACGTTAGTGGGGAATGAATAGCTTAGTGGTGCAGTCGTCGCTGGAACGGCTCCTCTGGTGTCCAGAACAAAGCAATGCACAATGGATTGTGGAAGTCCAACTTCCGCTTTGTCCATTGTTTCTGTCTCTGACACAGGACTGTGTTTTCCTGTCATTGGCCGAGCGTGGTTGTGTGGTTCAAGCTGCTGCCTCCAGTGCATGTGTGCTGCGGCAGCATGGGGTTTGAACCCGGCACACAGTCCCCTGTCTAACCCCACTACATTAGGCTTAATTGCCTCAAATAATTTATCTTCTGGATAAAGAATTTATACAGTATATATTGCTATCGAATAGACACATGGATATGTTTTCTCTTGGTCCATATCAGTACAGTTTGAAATTAAACACTTAGAGAAACACAAACTAAAGTGCACAATTTGTGTTGATATGGTGGGTAAGCAGACGGTGCCAAATTGCATTTCCTCTAAAAGCAATAAGAAAAATATTTGTAGGAACAGTCCTCTCCTACCAGACCCTAAACACTCTGTGAGGTGGTCGAAATGGCTTGTGGGATTTTTAGTCGTGATTCCACCACTTTTTCCCCGGCTTTACATTGTCTTTGCTTTCGGTTTATGGACTCCTGCACCTTGCCGTTCTGGAAGAGACTGAGGTAACGCTCGGTAAATCGCCTGTGTGTCGTGCGTCAATGGATGCATTATAAGCATTCGTAAGAAGCTGTTTGTTTTTCCAGAACGCTTGTAGTGAGCGTTTGCAGAACACTACTGCCAGGGCCGGTTCTAGGTTTAAGTGATATAAGGGGGCCCAAATCAAATTTTGCTTAGGGCCCCCAAAAGGCTAGAAGCGGCCCTGACTACAGCTGTAGTAGTACACACAGGCGGTTTTGAGTGTTAGTATTTATTTATTACCATTGGTGCCGTTTCTCTGGTACTGGGATGCTTGGATGGATGTGTGTATGGAAGGGGGAAAGGGGGGAGATGGTTTGTATATTGAAATGTCTATTAAAAAAATAAGCAACATGTCATTTTTCTGTTGGGTGAAACAGGAGGTGAATTATATTTACTGAATAAATGTACATTTTACATAGAAATGGAGCGGTTTTGTCTTCGGTTTCATTTTTATTGCATTTGTAACCATTTACGTTTGAGTGATTTGGTTGGAAAGCTTTTTTTTCAGGTCACATTAAATCAACTTAGCATTGATTTCATTTGAGGCATTTTTTGTGCAACTTTCCACAATAAACAATTCCAGTGACATTAACTTTAAGCCGACACATTGTTCTGAATGGGATAATTATGTAAAATCAGTTAAAAGCTGCCAAAACCGCTGAAACCACTGGCTACCAACAGTGAATGTTTTCCCGTGGAGGTCTTCTGTGACACCAAACTTTGCTCAGGACAGGACCCTGGTACAGACTGAGGATCCCACACAGATCTTGTGTGTAAACAGACATGCTGTCCTATCAGCTTCTTGATTGATCACGACCGCAGTTGTCATTTCTGTGATCTTGTATTTCAGTTACAACGGCAATGGCATAGCGTGGTTACGCCAGGTCGGGGTTCAAGCTGTCCCTACGCGCCTCGTGGGGACAAAGAATTACGATGTGGTATACACGCATGTCAAGCAGATCCTGGCTTTGATGAACCTCACAGCCAACATCTGAGAACCACGTAGAAAAACAAACTAAAAATGTTTTAAGAGGCCCAGCCCTGCCCACTATGGGCACTGGTGTAGCCACGCCCCCATTGCTACGCCAGTGTCCTGGGATGTGACGCCCATCTCGCATGTTGATCTGTTTATTACATTTCATGTGTAATGAGGGACAGCTATGGGTAGTGGGAAAAATGGTTGTATTGATTGGATCCTAGTGCTTAGGTCTAAGAAACTCAGGCTAGAAATAGGGCACATCTGGCCATTTTGAATTGACATTCAAGCAAGCAGCACCATTTGTGTCAGTGGTGAACTAACTTCTGTAAGGGAAAAGCTCTATTTCAAGTACAATCCAATACTCTGGAAATACACAAATCCATCATACGGGAAAAAAAGTGCATTTTATTGAGTGTTTGACCAGATGTTTTAGAGGGAGAGCAGCAGTATTCCTCCCTCAGCAGAGACTGTCAGAGCTCCACAAGGACAAACAACGGCAAACTCTTTAATACGCCCCTCCCAGTCCAAAAAAACTCTGTAGAAACCAAACTCATTCAAAAACATCAAAACAAGCCGCAACTGCTTAAATTCAAAACATTCTTTCTCAAAGTTTAGGTTTTTTTTTAAAAAGAGAAAGAAAACATTGCAACAAGTTTATAATAACACACCCATATAAAGGCAATAAAAAAAAGTTATGCAATGAACACGTAACAAAGCCCCTGTAAAGGAGAGCACTCGTCCCAGGGTCGACTACGGGAGGAAGAGGGGGAGTGTGACTCCTGCGGTCCTCTGTTTGTTTCCTCCGCTTCGCTCTCTCGCTCTCCCGCCTCTCGTGTCTCCAGGTGAGAAAGAGGTGGGAGGAGCCAACGTGTGAGCCTATCACGATGACGTCGCCATGACGGCGACTCTTCCTGACTCGTGAGGAGGCGTGTCCCGCACAGCCCCTCTCTGGGGTGGGTGTGGCTAGTCTGAGTCCGAGTCACTGCTGTCCTCTGAAGAAGAGCTGCTGGAGCCCTCGGATTGGTCGTCATCGTCATCCTCGTCATCCTGCGAATAGAAAAGCAGTCAGTGAAACCAGCCAATAAACATGCGAAACATCACTACTCGTACTCCTCGTGGAACCAATTGGCAGGTCATATTAACGCCAGACAACACTTCGGCGAATCACTGCGCAGCACGGTTACAGGGAAAACTCACGTCGTCCTCGTCGTCCTCGTCGTCGCTGTCCGAGCTGCCGGAGGACTCGTCGTCGTCATCGGAGCTGCCGGACGAGTCCGTCTTGTCGTCGTCGTCCGACTCGGACGTCACCTGCTGGAGAGCACAGCGTCAGGAACGCAAAAGGCGCGCGAGCGCACGGTGAGAATGTGGTTGCGAGTGTGTGTGTGCGCGTGTGTGTGTGCGTGTGTGTGTGTGTGTGCGCGTGTGTGTGTGAGAGAGCGAGAAGCAGTCTGGCGAGAGCGGCACGGTTACCTTGGCCCGGTACGCCATGGCCCTCTTGCCCCCCCCGACCCCCGCGGCCGTGGCTCTGGCACCTACCGCCTTGCCCTTCCCAGCCGCCGTCAAGCGCATCTTGGCGCCCGGGGCCCCCTGCGCCTTGGTGGTGCTTCGCCGTTTCTGCGTCGGGGAAAGGAGAGGAGAATGGGGGGAGAAGGAAAGCGATGGGGGTAGGCACGGAAAGATGTGGGGGGGGCACACAACAAGGTTCACGCTCGAAGAATCCATGACTGGTAGAAGCAAATATATTTGGTTGCTTTCGATCCTGAAATGCAGGTGATAGAAGTGCTCGTTTCTGGTTTTGGGACTGTAAGATGCGGGTTGCCAAGCTACCAGCTCGTGAAGAACTTACCCATCTTTGGTAATGTTTTTATTTCAAATGACTTTTATTTGTACGCGTTATTCACCCACAGCTGAATGAAACGAGCTGACCCATACCGCGGTGGAAAACGAAAACCCAGTCTTACACCCTTAATGAAGTGATGCATGCAGAATGACTTGATTTTCTATCAAGAACATAACAATCAGCTCGTTTATGAGCGTGAAACTCACCGTGGTGGAGAACTCTTTATAAACAGCTCGCTCCTGGGGAGAGAGAGACTAAAGGGGACGAGAAATACAAACAAAACTGTAAGAGTAAAGATAACTCAAAATACAATCACTTTAAAAAAAGAGAGCTTTAATGATTTTTAGGGGAACACTACATATGTACGTTCTAAGTATCCATTCTTTCTCATGTGACGTCTTGTTCATATATTATATTCACATCATTGAGGCTCAGAAAGGTGCCTAACAAAATATATTTATAATTTGACTGATAAATCCAAAGATAATTCTTTCTTACCTTGACCCAGGCCTCCAGTTCTGCCTTGTACTCAATCTGCTGCTCCTCCACAAGTTTCTTGTACTTGTCCTTGTGGTTCTGGCTGAGCTTGTGCCAGCGTTTGCCGATCTCCACCATGCGCTCCTTCAGGCTGAAGTGGTTGAGCTCGCCGTTGGTCAGCAGCTCCTGGGAGAACATCTGGTAGCCGCTCCTGGAGGGACAGAAGACGAGAAGCTGGTTTATTTCGAGATTAACAACAAAGAGGTCAATACAAATGTCCAATTCATGACCAGAAAATAAATTATTAGTACTAACTCAAAAAGGATTGCATTGGGAAAAAGAGATATAAAAATGCATAACTTAACTGTACAATTTCGACAACTAGGCTTGAAAGCAGTGTGAATTAGTGCAATAAGTAAAATGTTGCAGATGAGGCCAATCTAAAACTTGTAAAAGGTAGGGACCAACGGTACAGAGGGCCCACGGTTTGGTACGTATGGTTGTTTGTGGGTCACTGTATCAGTTCGGTTTCGTTATAAGTGTTTCCACTTGAGTATTCGACAGTGACAAAGCGATGCCTGCAGACTCTACATGATTTACGGTCATCCTACCAAGTCGTTGTATTGAACGCCAAATCCAAAACGCCCCTGGAGATAGCAGTAGAGCAGATTTAAAAGACGGCGGCGCCGCTTCAAATTCGCCTCTCTCGGTCTCACTAGCGCTCGCCATTGGCACGTCTGAGCTGAGAGTATATTGTTTTTAGCTTCCCCTCTCTTCGTGGAGCGGCTTTAGGGAGGTCTCCTACTGAGATGTCATTGCAAATCACCCATTGTTTGTTTAAGGGGGAGGGTTTTGTTGTCACGGTGATTGTCGCATTTTGAGACATTGCTGTGGAGTCACGTTGGTCAGCCCTCAGGAGCCCCCTGACGGCCTGGAGCCCCAAGCTGTTGCCTGCCTTACCTGTTCACAAGCTACACGTCTGGTTACGTGGCTCTACAACGTTCGTGTTGTCTGCAACGCAATGAGAATGTCTTAATACAAACTGGAAAATGACTGGCATATTATCGTAACGCCACGGGTCACGTGTGTGAATTGTCAAGAAACCGGTGTGCCGTTGCACACAAGTAAAAGGTCACTGGCAGAATCTTCAAAGCACAACACATTCATGGAAAAGAGGGAGATGTAGGACATCAAGTCAGAAATGTCCACAGGGTTTATCTAGGACGACCAGCACAGACTCCACCATTACAGTTACCACTGTTTGAATAGTCACCTGTGTGACCTGCCGCTTAAAATTGGCCGACACGTTCTGACAAACACCGAGTTTGCTACCGAAGAATCAGCTCTGGATTACTCACACCGGTGGTTTCTTGGGCTCCCCTTCAAATTTGGGCTTTCGCGGGCCGGCACCGGACTGGGGCGTTCTCATCTCCAACAGCTCCCTCTGCAGGACAAGCACTGTCATTACAACCAACAAGAAGCATGCAAGCAAACGCGCACACACACGCACCTGGGTGTAATGTCAAACACATTCAAATAGTTGAAAACCTAGCGCAAGAGCTTGATGGGGTGGCTTGGGTAATGGCATGTCTCAACAGAACTACACAGTTTAAAACACAGGGACAGTCGGATGGCTCATCGCCATAGAAACACGGAGGTCCAGTGAACAGACAAATGTCAATGCGTTGGTGCAACTGTGACAGAACAGACAGAACAGTCGATCTACGGGGTTAGCTGTCCGGGACGGCTTGAAGAACGCTGTGGGGGGGGCAGGCCTGGAAGGCAGGGGACGCGGGCGACCAACATTTTGACATTTCTTCAGCACAACAGGAGAAGACAGTGGTCAAAACGTCTGGTCACTGACCACGGGTCGGTACTGAACCTCGTATCGCTTCTGGTCCTCGGCTGCCTTCTTGATCCATGGGATCTTCTCCTTTTTCTCCATGGCCTTCCAAGCCGACTCCATGGCACTCTGGGCCTTCTTGCGGTCGCTCTGTAAGACAGGACACGGGTGTTTTTTTCTCTTAGGACTGTATAAGGGCATTCCCCAGGGCCAGGGTCAACCCATAAAACAGAAACAAAATAAGGAATCTTAGAGTGAAACTCTAAAACCAGACCTGCAGAGAAGTTATTCTGGGTTTGCTTAAAAAGTTTCAACCCCTCATTTGTTTTGAAAAAGGTATAAGAAAAATTGCTTTTTTAACTCAACATGAATTGCCGGGTAGAGCACCATACAAGTTGAGAAAACTGAGCACAGCAAAGCAAAATTGCATATAGAATCTTCTAGTCCACTCCAACTCAACTCTGGTCCTTGAAGCCCTTTCCACTCAGAGCAAACCTCTAATCAGGGACTTATTTAGACCCGGGACACCAAGTGAGTCCAATTAACGATGAGGTATTACAGAACACCCGCAGGCTCCGGACCTTGTTGTGTAAGGGTTCAGTACCTCTGTTCCAGTACTAAGCTCTTGATAACCCTGCTGGGTTTTTCCCCCTCTCACCCTGTACTTGGCCAGGTAGTCTCCAATGACGCTCTGTTGCCACATCTCCTCTGCGGTCCTGGGCGTCTCTGGGAGCTTGGTCCTCTTCTTTCCATCGCGCTTCTCCTTTGCGGTCAGGCCGGCGTGTACCCAGTGCTCCGTCTCCGCTTCGCGGCAACGCTCCTGTTGGGATCCGACGGAGAGAGCGACCCCGGCATCAGTGCAGGCGTGACGCGTCGTGTATCAAGCAGTCCTTTAGATGTAAACGCGCCCCCCACCACCACCATCTCTACAGGCGACGTGGCTCAAACATCCCCATCGACATCACGGCAGTAAGTAAACCCTGCCAGCGATTCAATTTCCCTGTAACTTATAGCGACACAGAGCCTGGCTTCAGGGGCAATGAACATAATCGACCCGGTCCAACTTGCTCAGTGGCTGAAACGGGTGGTGACATACCTGTTGGGGTTTCGCGACACCCACCTTGGCGGAGGGGGACTTGGCTCTGTGCGGGCTGCCGGCGGCACCCATGCCCAGCCGCGAGCCACCCAGCTTCTCCTCGGTCATCACGCGATCCCTCTCCTCCTCCGGGAGACTCTAACGTGAGGGAACCAATACAAAAGCTGTCACGGACTTCAATTCTGAAACGCCTGGCGTTGTCTACCGCAGTAGTGCAGATGTCAGCTTGCTTCTGCTTGACTTACCTCTAGAAACCTCTGGAGGTCAGTTTCGTACTGCTTCTTTTTCTGTTCCGCGCCAGCAGTAGAGAGAATAGGGAACATCGATCAGTAGGGTACACAAACTGTCACCCCCCAACCCAAACTTACCTCAAATCTTTACAACATATAATTGACTAAAAACTGGTATTTAGCAAAAACACAAACGAAACGGCTCTGACCTGCTCACAGCGTTTCTGAAACATGTCCTTCTCCTTCTGGGTCATCATCTTCCACTGTTTACTGCACAGCACCATGCGCTCCGTGCTGGGGACGTCCTTCATGTTCACCATCAGCTCGGCACAGTATAAGGAGTAGCCATTCCTGGTGGACAGAAGAGCAGCTCGGTCAGTGTGAAAGCATGGCGCCGTACCGCAGGCCCCAGAACAACCCAGGCTTTCTGGTTACGACGGAGACCGCCCACGATTCTGGGACCAGCCAACCTAACACCCCCTCTCCGCTTGCCCGCCATTCATAACATGAAACCCAGTGACTCAAGCAACTCACGGCGGTGGCTTGGTTGGCCTGCCGTCAAACTTGTCCTTGAGCTGCCGCTCGGCTTTGGTGAGGACAGACTTGACATGCTCTTCGGCATCTGGGTGGGCCTCTTGGTAGACTCTCATGCTACCCTGAAAAGGTAGCAGATCAGATCAGACTGTCAGGTGATAATTCTCCTCGTCGAGAGTAAATCAGTGAGTCCAGAATAAACAAGGAGGACATGGGCTATACAGTGCATTTGCTGGTTAAAGTGGAAACAAAGCCAATGGATTATGGAGTTGTCCCCTGAAGACGAGAATGTTCCAGAATGTTCTGAACTCTAATTCACTGCTACTCTCTTACAGCATAATCTTTCTGCAGCTCCAGGGCTTTGCTGATCCACTTGAGTCTCTTCTTGTCTGAGAGCTGGGACCACTGTCTCCTTAGTGCCTCCTTCAGCTCCTTCTGACTAACCTGGTGACGACGGCAAGGCATTCGTTATACAACCCGAAGGATTTCCGACAGGGACATTTTCTTATTGGGTTAAATGTAAAGAAGCACAACACTCAAAGGTTTCGTTCAGGGGTAGTGACCCGCTAGCTGGCTGGAACCCTCTGCAAAAAACTCACATCAGGGTGGAGCTTCATGTAGGTCTTCTTCTCATGGTTGTACCACAGCTGCTGGGGAGTCTTGGGTTTCTCAGGAAGATCCGATTTCTTCCTCTCCTCTATCAACTCTGGGTGGTCCTCTCTGACGGTCAACAAGAGTAGAGGTGTTATCGGCCCTGTGATGTCAAAGACGTGATTTTGTCTCGCCACAACGTGTCAGCCTTTGAATTGACGGAGACGTCGAGTGACGTGCTACTCGTCCTCAGCTGAACATCTCCACTCACTTGAATCGCGCCATATTCTTCTCGAAGGACTCCTTCTCTCGCTGAAACTCTGTGATGTACTTTTGCTGTAGAAATACACTCGATTAGCGATTCTAAGAATAGAATAAAACAAGCCACTCCTAATGAAGAAGCATAGCGAGCAAAGCAAGAAATGAAAGTTACTGGTTGGTACAGCTGTCTATTTAAAAAACACTATTTGTTTCCTGTATACAGCGACATCGTGTACAGATATGGTTTGAAGCAGTTAATGAGTGCGATGCGCAAGACCGTAGTAAAGTTGACCGCTACCTTCTTCTTGTCTGGGAGCTCCTTGTATTTCTTGGACAGGATTTTGGTGAGATCAAGGTTGCTCATTTCAGGGTGGATCTTGGCATACTTGGCCCGCTTCTCCATGAAGAATCGGAAATACGGAGTGAGGGGTTTCTTTGGGAAGTCCGGATGTGTCTGAAAGGGTAAAATCCAATAACTCAATATTTTTCGTGCAACCGTATTCTATTATTACATTTTAGAAATACATCCCTATTGGCATTTTCTTTGCCAAGGGTCATGTGTATATTATTAGTAATTACATCGGTCTATACCTGTTGTTAACTTATCATGGGACCAATAAAATGCAAGAATAAAAATGACTGGTACTTTGTGGCATTTAATGATCACCAGGCACAGTAAAGATACTTCCTCACCTTCAGTTTCTTTCCTTTGTAAGGATTCTTCACAAACTCAATGGCATCAACTATGAGCTCTGTCATGGTCCTAAACTTTCGGACCTGAAGAGACAGTGTCAATTAAGATTTACTACTCGGAAATTCAGTAGGAAATAAATGTTTGTCTTCAGGCCGTGTTCAATGTCTCAACTGTATGGTTTTAGCAGCCCCGGAAATTAATTTTTTGCTATTTCTGTGACACTCCTCCCTTCGCAGATTCCAAACAGAAAATGTACGATTTGTAATTCTGAAATTTACAAAAGTGTGACTGGCTCACCTCAGTGGAAACCTTCGCCCATTTCTGCTTACACATATCTCCGGTAAAGCCTCCGAAGCAGACCTTCTCCCAGTCAAAGTGGGACTCAGTGGTCTTGTATTTCATGGCATCACTATCAGGTAACAGGCTTCGAATTCTCTCCAAAAGAGTGAGACAGTCCTCCTTACTCCAGGCATCTACAACTGAAATATGCCACAAAGACACAGCAACACACACATTACAACATCAAAGGGCAGGCATGTTAAGTTTGTTTAGACTGGTCCCTTAGTAACCACAAACCTCAAACTAAATCCAAGAATAAACAAACAACTAACAGACAAGTCCAGGTAACATTGATCTTCTAAAAAAGTTTACCAGAATTATACACATCAGTTATCCAGACTGTGAGAAACCTGAGCCCACAATGGAACAAATCCTCAGGCGAGGCTACACGTAAAATCTTACCCTCATTCAAAATACAATGAGCATGAAACACGATTATTACAAAATAATATGAGCATGAAACACGAACTATAATCAGAAGAATTCCTGTATCCTGAGGGAGATTAGTGTTGGTCATGTAGCCTACCTGGCTCGGTTTTGATCTCGGTTTTGATCCGGACGGAGTGGGAGGCTGAAGCAACGCTTCCACTACCGTTCATGGTGCGGTGTCTGTGGGCAGCTTAACCGACCCAGCGTTGAGAGATCCTGGAACCACAGGACGTATTCTACAGTCTGGCTCCGTCCGACACAACTTCCGAAAAAAATAACTGTTAGGTTAAATCCACACATTCCGACAGCGCACGTTTCAACGTTTTGAATTCAATTGGATTAGCACATTAAATCCCTAAAAAATGGCTTTAGCGGCGTCATTAATATTCTGCTCTTCTGCCCAAAGTGCATACCAGAAACATATGTAACTGTATGTTACAAGTTAATATATTGTATACATTGGATAGATGCACAATAGGTGGCGTTTTCCCAAGTATTATCTAGCACGCGAATAAAAGCACCTTTAGTCACGGGTCGAGGTTATTCGTTTTAACTAAAAAGGGAAATATTTAAGATAGTATAAGTGAATAAGGTATGGCCCGTTATGTTGGCATACAGTCGGGCAACAAGGGGCAGCAGTGAGTGCATTTAGGGTTACTTAAAGCGGCTATCTAGATGATGATGTGATTGGTGTTGGTGGGTGGACACCTAAATCTAACCATAAAGGGGAATGACGACGACTATCTACAATTTGTCCAAGTTCATAAATCGATTGAAGTAATTGTTGCACTGTCTCTGTATTCGTACAACTCACTCACTCGTTGTGATCATGTCTGTTGCAGGTCTTTGGAAGAGATGGTGAAAAGGTTACATTACCTATCTTATTTCTAACAAATATGCCAACTTAAATTCGTAAAACGATTTAGTAGAACATTGTAATTTACCGTAATGTAACTTAAAATAGCAATTCGGCTGTCACCGACTTAAGTATTGCCTACCATGTTACCAAATCCCCTGAGAAAGGCAACACTACGACAAAGTGGGCGCACGCATGTGTATTTCTGATGTTGCAACGGTCAGTCAAGCGGATGCTCCGCCCAAGTATCCCACTATCCACCCATTCCCATATGAGAGAACAACATTAGGTAGCATACTTTTCTAAGCTGTGTGGCATACAATACGATTAACGAAGAGGACCGAACAATTGATTGTTGCATTGTTTTGTTTTTTAAGGCAATCGAATGGATGCGTCGTATCAATTTCGTCAGGAGATTGTTTTTTGGAATGTTATCCCAGTCCTCAGCCAAGCGCAGCCGACCTAGACCAAGTTCACTCTTAGCTTACCGATGTGATGGCGCGGCGAGAAGCTGAAGATTTTGATGATCAAATGACAAAAAACGCAGTTTAAAATAAGCGTTTTGAAACGTAGTACAGTGCCTTCCCGTCTTTAAAAAATGCGAGCGATTGCGGAGTCCAGTAATTTAAACACGGGCGTTTCCAAATTCGAAGCCTCGGTCTCGAAGCCGGACGTGAGACACCGCGGCTGCATACCCTCCTCCTCCTCCTCGTCTGTTACCCGGGTACGACTGGATAGCGTCAAGGCGCATATAGCCGATCCTACTTAATGTAGGATATTCAATATAATCTTTAAGAGCGTAACCTTTCTGTTGTGCAGTGTTTGGAAAAAATACGATCTACCAAAACCAATGAAAAAGGGGGCGGACATGCATCTCGGGTACGCAGATAGTTCCACGGCCACAACCGGCCCTTTTCCGCTTATTTTCATCATGCCCCTGACACGCAAAAAACCGTGACTGGTTCGAGATCGGTCGATGGAAATACATTATTTAAACGTAGGCCTATACGTGATTATCCTGTTGTAGACTTAAAGCTCAACTATTCAATGTCGACATTTTTAAATCAGGTTTGAGGGCATATAAAAATCAAAAAGGCTAATGAATACTGGGCCGCTTGGCCACTGAACGCCAACAGATAACCGCCAAAACGCCACCGATTCGGTAAATCAGCAAACGCTTACTTTGGAAGGCATAGTTTTAACTCTGGATCTCGTTTCCCTTTATCACATTGGCCAAAATGAAATCCTCGAAATTACCTAGGTAGGTTGGACACACGGCCTAGGACTGACGGTAGGAGCGGTCTACGGAAGGGAAAATAGTGCTGGAACAGCTTGAACATTCCGTGGCGCCGGTCTGAATCAATATGAACTGCCAGAAAGTGCGCGCCTATACCCCCGCCCGATTCCCCCAAGCGGTGGCGCAGCTGTGCACCCGACCGAGGCGCCGCTTTCTCGGTGTACAGTGTCGTCATGGCCCGCTCACAAGGTCAAACTTCAGAGAACACAACAAATACGGCGAACTTACAGGGGAAAAGGCCTAAACTTTGCACAAACAACTTGTATGCTGGTGCACGTATACCGATCGCAACCATAGCGTGATCTTTAAGAGCCGAAAACAACTTGGCTTTACGAAAATATGAAATGCAATGCTTGTCAGACCGTAATCACATATTTCGAGGGGTCGTAGCATGTAATGTCTTGGTATTTTAGAGTCAAATCTACTCATAGTTTTAACCTAACTTTGTCGTGGGAACACCGACCGTTCTCTGCTTGCTACCCCAGTAATGGCGCCCTTATTCCGGCAGGAGACAAAACGTAGCTTCCGCTGGCACGAGCAGGCTTATTACCAAACCCTTTTTTAATATTGTATTTTACAAAGTCATCTGCCAAGAAAACCACTCAGTCCACACAATTTATTATTAGCAGACTGCGTTTTTGTATGGTATGGGCATTTAGCAACATAATTCATTATTTTGTGAAAAGTCGTATTCATGTTAAAATTTGGAGGGAATATCATATACCTTGAATGTGATGTTACAAGCTACAAAAAGACGTAAGTGCAAAATTATGAAATGTTTATTAATGCTATGATTTGGCGAAAAACAGATACGCGAGCGGACGCATCTGCTTGCTCTCGCCCCAAAGCCCTCACTGCAGAGCCGCCATGAGTGTTACAAAGACTCGGGGACACACGACTTGAAAATCGCTTTTAGCGTCGTCAAAACACAACTTTTCACTCACCTTTCGTGACAGTTAGAAACCAGCGTTGTTTACAAAAATCAAGGTATTCGTAGTAAGTATTTTAGGGCTGTTTAAGTGTCCCTTTTTCAGCTGTAAACCCCGGGGAGTCAGGTCGAAACGGATCCGACAAAAGGAGCGTCTGGTTCGGTATGAAACTCCGCCCAGCGCCGCAGGGGGAGGAACTCCAAGGAAAAACATGCGAGAAAAAAGGAGACAAAGGCGGAGGCTGAAACTAAAAACATACGGCAGTATTTCATAAGAAAAAGCTTCATCATGGTGGTGTAATATCTTTATTGAATAGTATATAACAATTTTAAATATATTGGAAATGTGTAAACAATTCAAGCCTGTCATTCCTATAGTAATTGTCAACTGTATCTTGTCGTGCAGTAATTTATCCGCCACCCCTTTTATCTTAACCAGAGTCCATGAAGACGTGCTAAACCGATTACTAGACTATCCTAAGCGCCCACACATTTCCCGGAATAACTGGGCCTCGGATACTGCCAAGCTAGCCCAGAGTTGGGACTTGAAAGATCCAAGACTGAGGATGGAACATTTCAGGCTGTACTTTTAGGTCTCGTAATCAAAGGGGAAAATACATGAAACGTTCAAGTTTCCTAGCCCTTACTGTAACACAAGCAAGCCACATATTTGCGTTCAGTTGTCCTGCAAATATCCAAGCCCTTGTTAGCTAATGATTATATCCTGAAATGATAACTGTTACACCGCGATCATGCTTCACTATTCCCTCAGTGCAGCCTTTTCATGTAGCCTTCTGACACAACCGTCACGCATGCTCACTGCCAGGGAAAGGAGGAGACAAACCACCGCTGGAATCTGCTCGCCTGTAACTGTAAGCCTATCAGAAGATAGGCCGTGGCTGTGGTTGTGTAAAGTGAAAAGGCTGAGGCTGAACATGGCTTAATGGCATAGGCATACTTGTAGCCCGGGCTATTAGTCAACGCAATTTAAATAAATGTCAACGTATTTTTTATGTCGTCATCCTGTTAAATTTGCAACTCGTTCATGCTACTATTACTTCGACATTAATTAATACAATTAGAACTTTGACATTAATGCAGTGAAAGACAGGCCCACACGCATTTACTCAAACAGGAGTGTAAATCATTGCAAAGATAAAATCTGATGCCATCATACATCATTAATGTAGCCTATATCCTTATGAATATCAAATACATTTATTATACCAAATACATGTGTTTGTTTGACAAGCCCTTTCTTCCTTTGTTATGCTCGCCCTGTGGAACTACAGATGGGGAACATACGTGACTGATAATGAGTTGTGTATGTCACAAATCACTTAAATAAAACAACAAAGCATCTAAGCCGCGTCTGCTTTGAGTAATAGTAGTATCTATGGATGAATGGACTGAATATGCGTGATTGTAAAATTAAACTTTTCACATTGTTTTGAGGCTGTGAATAAGTGAATTACACTGACATTATTTACCAACACTGGAGATAAATAAGCAGATATTTCGGGATCTGATGGGGAACCTACCGTAGAACCAATCTCGCGAGGCACTTACAATATAATGTATGTTCTAAGTACCTTTTAGCACAGTCCCAATTACACTCCACCTCCGTTGAGCACACACACAACAGATACATCTAGTCCACGCTGTTGTCTTGAAGGGGGCTCGGAAAACAGAACACCTGTTGTAGCGTGTTACATTCATGTGATAGATATTTTGCACAGTGAAAACTGTACGGACATCCACTCAGACTCCAGTTTAGGCTTACAGTTTGCTGGCGGGTTAGACTAA
>JACXGJ010003491.1:36329-47395 GCA_016801105.1 Esox niger
GTGTCAAACCGGTTCCACGGAGGGCCGAGTGTCTGCCGGTTTTCGGTTTTTCCTTTAAATGTGTTCCCAGTTCACACCTTAACAACCAGGTGAGGGTAGAAACTAACCAATGAGTTACCTAATTAATCAATCAAGTACAAGGTGAGAGCGAAAAGTCGCAGACACTCGGCCCTCCATGGAACCGGTTTGACACCCCTGGACTAATGAGTCCATTTGTATTTGTTTTGACCTACTTGTTTAGTGTTAGTCACATCCTCCCTATATTACTTTACAAGATACATGTTTTAACAACTTGATACATTAACATAAAATCTGCTACGGTTTATATGAGACAAATGGAACTTTTTACTTGGAATTAATGGATGTGTGTCTTCAACTCATTTACGTTAAAAAATGAATGTATAGCCACAAAGCATACTTTTACACATTCAAACATACTGCTTTATGCAAAAAATGAAACAAAGCAACATTTATTTCATTTAATCGAACAGACATTTATTTGTACATATATGAAAAATAACATTTAAAATCAGTCAAAGCCATATGTCTAAAACCTAGACACATGAAAGCATGAAGAAAGTAAGATTGTATATTTAAATGATTATGATCTAGCTAAAGCTGAGGCGCCTGTATGATCCATGATTCATTCTTAGGAAAATATATGGATATATTTGTATGCAATATATTTTCTTAGTTTATATGCTTTTTTAAATTTTCCACATGCCTAACTATCAACGATATATTTGAAATATGTATTGCTATAATATTTGTAATTTAAAAAAGAAACAGTACAATGTGAGAGAACATGACAAAATATACTTTAACATATTTCTGAATGCTAGCTTTGCAACATCACCTTGGAAAACGGTGAGGAAAGATTATAAGATCTGGTGAACTGGCCACCAAAGCACCGAAAATATAAATGCAAAGAACTGTAGGCAAATGCAGTACATATTGACAGACCGACAGATTGTACACGATATAGAGATCTTTTGTATTGCAATGTATTTCAGTTACATACTTTTAAAATACTTTCGGAATACTTGCATGAACAGATTTTTTCTAGTGCAACGGCATTCGTTTTTTTTAATGTGGTACAAAGTAAACAATCTCAATAACTGCCATTGTGTTGTTAAACCAAATTAAACGACATTCATCTGCTATCAACGAACCATCCTCAATGGCTTCCTAAACACGATTAGCTGCGGTACGATACTCAGACCTAATAAATGTGCAAACATTCTTAAATGTGCCTTAGTTTATATGAAATATTATTACTGATAGCTAACGTCAGTACTATGCCCAAAACAGGGGTTTCTACGCTACTTTTGGTAGACTGTAAATTCAATTCAACATAAAGTAGTAGACACGTATTTCATATATAAGATTTAAAAGAAAACGACAGTGCTTCTCATAATGTGACTGTGACCCACAAGACGACGCGTAGCTCAGTTGTTTTTAACTTATTGCATCGCTGGCGTTGGTGCGGCAACACCAGATCACTCCGGTTTGCTGTGTGGGTTGCCATCACTCTTCCGCTGGGTCTCTCACATAGGCGTATGATGAAACATCACGTTCAAACTCTCCATCGAGACAAGGCACAACATACAATATGGAAAACACTGCACATTTATTACAGTTATGTGACGCGAGGTGAAATTTGTTCAGACATTTAGACCTTACATTGCACAGCAGCGGGAAACAAGGGACTTGTATTGAAGTGGTCGGGTTGTACTAGCTATCTGGCGCACATACTACTGCACCATCTTCCCTCTCACTCTCTATCCGTGAAGCGCACACATGCGAAGTGGCCTACAGTGTGTTCAGGTAATGAAGCCAAACACCTTTCACATGTTTGGAAAAGCACACCGGTGAGAACCGAGCAGCAAACGCATTGACATACATGTTGGTGAGCTTCCTAATATACTTTGGATAGAAAACAGGTGGACACGTTTACTTTCTGAGGCACCCTGACTGACAGGTTAATTAGCTAAGGCTTCCCTTGTGTATCATCACGAATATACACCAGGGGGTAGCGTTGTGCTTGTTTTTTTCGACTGCAAATAATGAATCAATTTGAACGAGGGCTTCTCAGGGGTTGACGTGTCCACCCGGACAGAGCAGAGCAGGGGGGTTCGATTCCATTGTGCAAACAACAACCCCTGTTAAATATAGCCCAACCCTACCGGAACCATGTTTTATGGCACTGTCAGTTGCCACCGACCACATGTCATCATGAACAACTCGCAAAGCCAGCAAATCTGATAACACCATCGCAGGAGTGAAACAGAAGACACTTTCAATCAAATAGGGCTACACGTTATACCGTTTCCTGTAGGCTAGTCTTGACTAGACTGAAATAGTTCACGCGTCATGTAAGTATTCCCCATAAAGCCTAGCGGCAAAAAATGTGATAGGCATACTGTTTCTTATCGCACTTCACCATTCTTTTATTCCATAAGGAATGTGTTTCTTTATGCTTACTCAGGCAAAGCGTTGTGACAACTGTGTAAATTTCGGCAGGACACGGTGACGTTTGTCTAAATATCTGCTTCAGTTAGCGCTACAAAAATATATTCGCTTATATTTAGCCAATATTACTAAACGTCAAATTGTCGTAGACCAGTGGTTCCCAACCAGGGGTACTAGGACCCGTGGGGGTACTTGGCCTCCCCACAGGGTGTACTTGTAAACACTCATGAAACCATAGGCTTACTAGTGAAATTAACACGAGGGGGTACTTCAGTTGTACTCCAAGCAAAGCGAAAATCTGTCCGTAGTACAGGAATTGAAAGAGGTTGGGAATCAATGATGTATAGATATTTACACCATTATTAAACTGTCAAGGTGGTGCAAGCTTACACGAAACACAGACAATTGACCTATTTAAAGTGAATCTAAAAATTCCCTATGGAAGATATGAGTGATGTAAGAACCAAAAAATACGCTTTTCCTGTTGTGCCGCAAGGTGTTATGGGTATTATAACTCAATATTCCAGACTACTGGCCTTGGACATATTCTACTCAGGATATATATACAACACAAAGGCAAACTGCAGCAGACGGCTAACAAACTTTACTGCACGCCTAGTAACATAACGTACTGTTCTGTATGTAAGGTAGCCTATTATATTTGTGTCTCAGCCGTGCGCTAGTCGCCTAACCTGTCGCACTGAGATCACGAACGCACAGTGATTATTGATTGGTCAATTGCTTTTACTCTACTTACTGCATTTAGCAATGTGAATGACATGGACCATTTCTCAGTAATCAAACACAAATAATTCAATTAATTTGGTGGGCAATGTTAAAGTCATATGGAATTAGTGACAATTTTGTGCACATTCTGTACTGAATTATAACTCTGCTACAGTATTAAGTTACAAATATGTAACATGGTAAAGATTCATGCAGGGATACATCCAACTGTGAACACAAGACTAAATGGTTGAATGATGGTAATTTTGAATTTAAATAGTCAATGCAAAGTCTTATTACAAATTGAGAATGGTACTTTTCAAATGATTGCCTTCAATTAGTATTAACCCTAACCGTAATGTCTATGATCATAATGTATGCAGTTGACCACTATCAACTTAATTAGTTTTGAACCTCGTGTATTAAAGTGCTTTCTTCTCAGGTTGGAAGAGGTTTCCCCTTACATTTAGCCAATCCCCTACTTTTTCACTAATCTTGCCCAACTCCCACCTGACATTAAGGAAAAAGAAATACCCCAAAGTAACATAAAAACTAGATTCGACATTGTAACATCTACTCAAATAATTTAGATAAATTCCCCTTCCAAAAAGCTAAATAGTAAAACAGAGAAAAAGCATGATTAGCGTTAGGGACCAAAACAATTCCCATAAAAATCTGTCATAAAATACAAAGTGAAGAAAAAAGATTTCATAAGATAGGAGGAGCAACTTCCTGTTGCACACTGTAATATTGGTCAGCAAGATGTCAATCACCATGGCTTGACCAATCCTCATACCGGCATGTGCATCTCTGTGTACTCATCCTGTCCCTCCTTCTCATCGAACGAAGGTTCCGTGTCATCCGCATCCAACTAGGACACATTGAGAAAGCAAGTTTAGAGGTCAAGGGTCAAGGTTACGGCCAGGGCATGGCTGTATAAATTAGTAGACACTCCGACCCAAAGGCCTCTGATAGTCCACTTCCGAATGTCAGACACCACCAGTAAAATCTCAACTCCAATCAGTTTGCAGCAATAGTGCCAGGAGTGTGTGTGTGTGTGTGTGTGTGTGTGTGTGTGTGTGTGTGTGTGTGTGTGTGTGTGTGTGTGTGTGTGTGTGTGTGGGTGGTTTGTCGGGCGGTCGTCGGTCAAACTTACACACTGCATCTCACGCGTGCTAAAGATGCGGGGCAGCAGGAAGAATTTGATGGGCACGGTTAGAATGAGGAAGAAGGGGAAGGCCAGCGAGGCTGCGGTGGACATGACCGCCCAGAGCAGCGCCAGACACACCAGCTGGATCAACGTGAACAGGTGCATGCGCAGAGTCCTCACCTGGAACACACACGTGCACACGCATCGCAGTCACAAGGCGGTCAGTTCGGGAGAGCAAACCCGTCTCGGGGAGTTGCAGTGCCGTCGACGGCGTTTCGGAGCGGGGGGCCGGGGACTGACCTTGCGGACGTAGGTGTGGTCGGGGTGGTACTTGGGCGGCATTAAGAGCAGCAGCATGCGCTCGGTGAGCTGGATGCCGTTCAGCGACATGACACCCATGTAGAGGAAGATCCCGAAGAGGACTGCGATGGGGATCTGACGCAGGAGGTCTCCGATTACAATGGAGAGGCCTAGCCAAGAGGAGACGGGTTGGACTACTCTTTATTTTTTCTCCCTTGGGAATGAACACAACCGCTGCGACCAACAGAATTGGAGGCCCATTTGTACTCTCTGAATGAAAAACTTGACAAAACTGGTACAAAGTAATAAGTAATTGGTCTCTACGGTTCATTGTTACAGTGTCATTATTTGTTTTTGATTAAGAACCTAATATGTCCCTTTGGATCAGAACATTTACAGAAATGGCATTGACAAAGATAGTGACACCCAAGACTCTATATTTGGCAACACAGCCTTCGAGTCGGGTGGCAAAACCTGCAAAACCTCTCAGAACGTCCCTGTTCTTCCTGAAATCCTGGTTGCAGGATCCTCTCGTTGTTAAATTCTACCACCATAACCTCTGCGTTCTGGGAATGTTCCTGCAATATTGCGTCACAACACTCTGAATCTAAGCCTGTGTCCAAAATGTTATGTGTCTTGCCTACCGACGAACAGAGCCACGAGGAAGCCAGTCACCCGTTGCTCTTTCACTTCCTGGATACGAGGCTTGTCGCCGGGGGCCACAGCCTTGCTCATCACGGTAAGGGCATTGGTGTGGGTGACAGAACGCACGGTCGCGGCGGCCAACCAGGGCAGACCAAACAGGGAGGAAACCCCGCCCACAGCCACGATGATGAGCAGGTCCAGATGGAAGCCAGAGCCTTTCAACAGCATCCGCTCCTTCTTACTGACTATCAGCCTGATGGATAACACAGGACAGAAGGAGTTGAACGGAGAGGGGAGTAAACGAGAGAGGGTGGATGAGAAAGAAAAATGGAGTGCAGAGAGTAGAGGTGACTACAGAAGAGAGGGCGTAGTCCGGTCTACAACATGTACGAATGGGTTCAGAGGAGGGAGGATGTAGGCCTGTCATTTTTGAGGAGGTGCAGAGGAGACAGGAGCTCGGCGGGTGCCCTACGTGGTGATCTGCGTCTCCATGAAGATGAGGATGAAGACCAGAAGGGCTGGCAGGACACTAGCAGCCATCATCCAGACTGGAAACTGTCCGTCGGAGCCCAGTGGGGGGATCAGCCACCCCCTCTTCTCAGGACTGGTCACTGAGAAGCCCGTGGGAACACTAAGCTTCTGTATAGGGGTAGGGGTCAAAGGTCAGCCTGAGCTATTCTTACTTCAGATTGGACTCCTACGATTTGAATCTCTACCAATATATATTGACCAATACCTACTTGGGTGTATGTCATGTAGAGAATGTACCTAGGTTAATGTTATTTGGTGTATTGACTTAACCTAGTAAAATAGCGTATTCACCTGGGTGTATATCATATATTCACTTGGGTGTAGGTAATACAGTGTATTCACCTGGGTGCAGGTTATACAGTCTTTTCAAGTGGGTGTAGGTAATATAGTGTATTCACCTGGGTGTATGTTATATATTCACCTGGGTGTAGGTTACATAGTGTTACCACCTTGGTGTAGGTTATTTAGTAACATGGGTGCAGGTTACATATTCACATGGGTGTAGGTTATACATTAACCTGAATAGGTTATATAGTCACATGGGTGTAGGTTATATATTTGATGTAAGTTACATATTCACCTGGGTGTAGGTTACATATTCACATGGGTGTAGGTTTAATGTTAACATGGGTGTAGGTTATACATTTACATGGATGTAGATTATATATTTATTTTAGTGTAGATTATATATTCACCTGGGTGTAGATTATGCATTCACCTGGGTGTAGATTATACATTCACCTGGGTGTAGATTATACATTCACCTGGGTGTAGGTGTCTTTTACACTGTAATCCACAAGCACCATGATAAGGATTGAGATGGGAACTCCAAAGTCTCCAATTATCCTACGGAGCTGAGACAGGAAACACAGGTGAGACATGGTACAATCCATCGGAATACTGCTTTATGTGTATCCAAAATATTACAGACATCTATTGATATTTCATCCCTTTGTTTCATTTCCCTGAGATCCCTAGCTCAGTGTAAACTTGTGGTCGTCAGGGAACTGATTTAAAGGTAATTATGTACACAGTCCTGCGTGGCTGATAGCACGGCCCAGCAGACACATGCACATTTATTTTACATACAAGTCATTCCACAGATGTTCCACTACTTATTGGACTTTCTAATACCATGGTTGCGAGCCTGGCTGAGCTCCTGGGGACCGTGTCCAAACCCCATTTACCAAAATAAATGGTCATTGGTCTAAAATAATCAAATCAGGCCTTTGGCATCGTGCCCAGACAGGCTTTAATATGTCCGTACCTTGCCAGGGAAGAAGGCACTGTTCTTGAACTTTCGCAGGTAGAAAGCTATGAAGAATGTTCCAGACATGAGGACCAGTGTGAGGAGGGCCGTGTTGGGTTCTCCCACCACCTTGCCGGGAACGTCGACGACCGCGGTGTTGTTGCACAAAGGTGACGTCCATGTGCCGTTGACAAGGTAACAATGCTGGAGAGGATTCTCTTGAAAGATCTGGGTGAGTTTTCAGAGACAGATCGATACGGACAGACAGATTACCTATTCATGTCAAACCTTCCAGCACCACGACATCGTTGTCAGGTGATGGATAGACTCCTTTCAACTGCTCTTGACGGCGTCAGAATGTACCAACGGTAAGCTAGCGAGGAATGGCGAAATGGTCGGCTAGACAACAAGCCGACTCAACCAACTCTGTCCTCCCACCGACCCGTGCTCACCTTGCCCAGTTTTGAGAAGGTCTCGTAGATGAAGATGAGGGAGATGAGGAAGGAGAATATCTCCTGGGTGAAGCGTGAGACAAAGCGGACCAGGAAGCTTCCCTCGAAGGCCACCATGACGACCACGATGAACACCAACCAGAAGCCGATCCACACGCGTCCCGTGAGGTACTCCATGTCGTTGGTGGTGCAGAACTACAACACAGCGTCGGGAGGTGTTTAGGCTGGCATGTCGTCATGCACACATTCTGCATTCATCACATTAGCCCGGGCTACCAGAGTCCAGAAAAGTTAAGAAGGAAGGAACACTTGCAAGGTATACTTAAAATGTCAGTCCTCAAAACTGGATAAAGGAAAAACTGGATTTTGGAATTCTGCAACACATTTCTTGGTGGTGGGAGTAGTGTCTCGTCGCTCACCGAGTAGAAGGCCTCCTCAAACACCAGTACGGGCCCAGAGAACCCCACCACCAGAAGAGGCTGCGCCCCCAGGAGGGAGAAGATAATACCCTGCAACGACGTGGCAATGATCAGCTCTGACACACCAATCAACCCCCCTGTTTTCTCCCCTAGGAAAGAAGACAAGAGGACGGGATAGACAAAGTGAATACTCAAAGTGATACACCCCCCCCCCCCCACGTGTTCTATCCATCTATTGAGCTTTATTTTGATCAAGTCAGAAAAGCTGCGGTAGCGTTCCTCCCGCCGACGGGTGACTGACTGACCTAGTAGTCCCCCAAAGGTGACGGCGGGCGATAGAGAAGCAAAGTAGATGAAGATGACGGCGGCCATGCACTGGGGGTTGAGGGCGTCTCGGAAATCGCTGACATATTTGGGATATCGCCCTGCAGCGTCGCGGATCAGTCCCCCAAACAGGCGGCCAGAACGGCGCAGAGGGTCGTCTCCGGGTTTAAACGGCTCCTGCAGGGCTGCGGGAAGGTGAGTGAATATGAGGGACAATAATCTAAAATACATTCATTTTAAATACAACTTTATCCTTCATGCTCTACATCCTTCATCCAATATATTTTGGTGTCTTTTAGATTTGTTCTTTGGGCTCTATTATATTAATCCTTTGGGCTCTTTTACCGTTGTCCTTTGGGCTCTATTACCTTAATTCTTTGGGCTATAACCTTTTGTTCTTTTGGATCTACTACTTGTATCCTTTGGGCTCTTTGTTCTTTGGGCTCTATTACCTTTATCCTTTGGACTCTTTTAACTTTGTTCTTTGGCCTGAATAATCTTTATCCTTTGATCCTTTGATCTTTGGGTCTATTACCTCTATCATATGCACATTATTTAAATTAGTTCTTTGGTCTCTAATACTTTTTCCCTTCAGTTCCTAGTACCTTTGTCCTTTGGGCTCTTGGGCTCCTTGACCTTGAGCTTCTGACCCTGCCTTTCCTCCCTCTTGAGGAGCATCTCCTTCTGAAAACGGGCGACAGAGCGCAGCAGCTCCTCGCCGCCCACCTCAGATGGCGGCAGCACGATACTGCAGTCCAGGAAGCTGTTTATGGCATTCAGCAGGTCCTGCCGCTCGTCCGCCAGGTATGCTGCCTCGTGGAAGTGCTGCGGTGAAATAAATCAGAGTGGTGTCCACGACCCCGTTGTTGTGTCCATACTCGAACAGAGTGGCTAGGGGCAGGTTATGTTGGTTGCCCGACCATCAAATCACCTTGTCAGACATCAGTGTGGAGATGGAGCGGCCAATCTGGTGGTAGTCGACGTTGGCGATGGGCGGGCCCATGAGCAGGAAGAGGAAACGCACGGGGACGGGCACCTCCAGTACCGACTCCAGCAGCACCGCTTCCTGCAGACGCACAAACGCCATGGACGGCTGCTCCAAGAAGGACACGGCGCCTGCAGAAGACGTTAAAAGACGTTTCTGACGTAAAAAATAATGTATGTAGCCTCTTTTACACCATACAACTGGCCCCATCCACCCTTTTCAAAAGACAAAGGTGTCTTTGTCTTTTTTTATTAAAAAAAAATGTGGCAAATATTTCTACTTTTTTGTTAGAATACACCATGGTAGTTATATTTAGCAAAAGGTACTAGGTGTTTGTGATATACTGGTATAATGTTTTATTTCAAATCCTTAAGCCACACCTCTTATATCCATAGACCTCTACTGATTCCCATTGGACAGATACTGTATTTTCCCACAATGCTTGGATGTTTAATATGAATTCTGAACCTTCCTAACATCCACTGATTGCATGAAAAAGATAAATTAATTTTCTAAGAGCATTATTATATTCTAGAGCATTCCAAATCACCAAACAGCTTGATTTGCTAGGATCAGTAAAGATGATTTTAGTGTTTTATTCAGCCAACCCTCAACATTTAACATGATTTAACATCTGATTATTACATTTCAGATGTTCACACTAGCAGAGTTAAATCATAGAAATGTATTAAAAAACGATACAGTGATAGCTGAAGATGACGGGAATAACGAAGCATACCTACGAGGACAACAGTGGCCTCTGCATTTTCCGGAATCTTCTCCAGCAACTTGAGCTCATGCTTGGACTTGGACCTGTGCATGCCCAACATGGGAGGAGTGTCTTTCTGTAGATGAACACGGGAGTCAAGACACAAAACAGACCCAGAACCTCAGATTCAACCAGACCACAAACAATCACCCAGCGTGGAACGCTGAAAACACACACGCAGCCACGCTAAAACAATGTTACACCGAACGGAAACCAAACCCAAACTAACACAAATATGACCGTTAACGAAAACCGACAGATTCCCAAAGACAGCACCGCAGTCCAATAAAGACCTCGCTTTTCTCCATGTCGACACTGGTGTCAGTGAGGGTGGCGACGGTCCCGTCTCTGCCCATCAGGGGGTCGGTCACAGAGGGCTCCGTCGGACCAGTGTGGTTACTGTTGCCATGGTGGTTCCCCATCAGAGACGCCAAGCTTGCCGCGGAGATGTTTCGCGTGAAAGAGCTGTGTTCCTTCTCGTCGCTCGGGTGACTGCGGATGGAGAGGACGAGAAAGTTGGCGGCTGAGCTGAGTTTGTGTTGCACAAGGGGGAACCTCTTAATTAGTTCGTCCTGCTGGTGGCACACGGTCTCATATGCCACGGCTATCAACAAATCAAAATTCAGGGTTCCAAACATCCGGTTTACTAGAGTGATTTTGACAGACGTGCCTGTGTTTGAGTAGCAAGGCCCTGAGGACGTTGGACCGGTCCTCTACTTTGATCTGGTCGGAGATGATCATCTGCTCCACCACCTGGTGGGCGATGCCAGGCAAGGTCTTCTGATTCAGATCCAGCAGCACCGCACCTAGAGAACCACCACAGAGTTTCATTTGGACCGGTGCTACTTCATTTCCTGTTCTTTCCCCCCGTGACGTTATCCCCAGTATCTCCCTCTCCTTTCATCACTCCTGTCGGCTCCTCTCTAACTCCTCATTATCTCCTCACTGTATTTATTATTTTTAAAAACATTCAAAATATTTTTTTTTACAAACGTATGTCAAATGCAATTGGAAAAAACAGATTTATTTCCATTTTGGTGTCTT
>JACXGJ010003492.1:0-45571 GCA_016801105.1 Esox niger
CGGGTGGATGGGTCAACTGTGTTGTTCGTTCCGGGTGGATGGGTCAACTGTGTTGTTGGGTCCGGGTGGATGGGTCAACTGTGTTGTTGGGTCCGGGTGGATGGGTCAACTGTGTTGTTGGGTCCGGGTGGATGGGTCAGCTGTGTTGTTGGGTCCGGGTGGATGGGTCAGCTGTGTTGTTGGGTCCGGGTGGATGGGTCAGCTGTGTTGTTGGGTCCGGGTGGATGGGTCAGCTGTGTTGTTGGGTCCGGGTGGATGGGTCAACTGTGTTGTTGGGTCCGGGTGGATGGGTCACCTGTGTTGCCTGATGTGCCCACACAGCAGCCCCTCTAACCGGGGTCCCTGTTGTTCCAGAGTCACGTACGTCCTCTCACTCCAGACGGACTGTGTCAGACAACTGTATGACATCCGGGCCCTCGCTGCCTAGAAAGAGGAACCATGACCGGCTTGAGTTAACAGAGTCGGGCACCCAGGCCAAGGTCTACCGGTGCACAGCCTACAGAGAGTGGCCCGACAACCACCAGCAATAACTGGTGAATACAATTTTGTTTTTTATAATGTAGTAGATCTAATTGGGGCACTGTAACATGTATCAAACTTTTTCTCCAATGGGTTAAACAATAATATGAATCGTGTTAATGACCCTCTGGAAAGGGTGCGAACCTCCTGTCTCTGTCAAAATCAGTTTCGAACTCTAGAATTACCATTATTAGCTGCAGTCAAGCTGTTTTAACTGCAGGAAGAATGTGGTGGACAACAACCAGATTAATGTATAAAAAAGCTAAAATAAAAAAAGCTAATTTTCTGTCTTCGTTAAAAAAATCTGTCAATGCTGTCTAGTATTGCCAGTATGAGAAAGCCCTCACTGACTGACACCTGTCTTGGTAAAATGTGTTTCCTTATACAAGGAAGTTTTTTCATTTCATCAGCAAAGTGTATTTCCCCACACAGAGCAGAAGATGATGCCACTAACAAACTCCCAGCTTATCGAAGCAGAACCAAACACCTGCAGGGTTTAGAATTAAATCAAGCCCTGGACCATGGAGGCCCACAGGGATTTGGGGATGTTTGGTCAGACAGGCAGAACTTCGAGTAGCCTTCAGAAGCCATGAAATTCTTAAGTTTATAGGTGGTGCTAGTGGTCACTAAGCAACAGCCTGGTTGATTTAAAAGGACCCAAATGTGACTATGTAATCTTGACCTGACCGAATTACCTTTGGAAAGGGAATCATGTTTATCTAGTTTAAAGTTCTGATTCTGGGCCGGTAGACACCAGAGAGTTACCAGATACTGCAAATTGAAAAATAGCTTAACCTGTTTCAATTCACTAACGTATTGGCATTTTCTCTTTCCAGACTATTGACGCTTGCGCCTCATCCAATTGGACTAATCCTGATTGGAGGTAGAGTCCTCAACAAAGCGCTATGTCATTTTATTTGCTCTGTCTTCGGGTTCATCGACTGTCCATAGAAGCCACGGAGACCTGCAAAAAAACAACAACCAATACAGGAAAATGAACTGCAGTTTAGCTGGATCCGCAGAAATGGCAAAACAGTGTCTAGAACCGGGATATCAGCCCATCAAGGCTTCAGTGCTATGCTCCATGTCATTTTGAAGCTCAAAACATGCCAAGACATCAGGCCGTATTTAGTCAGTTACCATTTTATTATTACTAGGGACTGTGATTCATTCACTCAGTGTATTTATCTGTCTCTAGTTGCAATATTTCCGGAAAAGCTGGGAAAATGACAGTAATTTTGCCACTCTGCTGTGTGTGGTTTTCATTTGATGTGGTTTAGGGGTAGGGAAAGAGGGTCTCTGCAATGGAGTAGCATAGTAACATAACACCGGAAGGGAATGCTAATGGTAATTATTTTGAGTGCCTCGGTTTATATCTTGTTTTTTTTCCCTCACCTTGTTTGTGTGAATAACTCCCATTTACCTACTGTGTAGTGTGATTTTTGTTTAAGCGCCGGGCTACACTGTTGGAATTGGACAGTCGTCCAAAGATGTAGATTGGTGAGCAGCAACTGAATTGGTACTGCAGACTGAAGTATTCACAAAGCATTGTGCTGCAACAAGCGCACCAGAGTTATGGTGGTTCCCTTCAGATGCGGTGCCAGGGGACATTTGGCGGGTGTGAGGCTTGGTCAGGTGTTCCCAAACTTTAGACTCACAATTGTTCCACAATGCCTCCAAAGGCAATGTTGCTTGACATATGTACACTTTTTTTGTATTGAAGTTTGACTTGACATGGTAAATTTGTCATGAAATCCAAGCAATTGGTTCATAAATAAACTGGCAGCTTTCCGTTTCTGGTTGCCCAAAAACAAGTGAGTCAAAGAATGTGTGATGTTCTCTTGAGGACAAAAGTTTGGGAACACCTGATGAGGCGCATATAATTGACTGTACTATGCTGGGCAATACCTGTTTTTGTATTTATTTTTGTTTAAGCCTCCCATCTTGCTAAGAGTTCCCGGTTCTCCCAAATCTTTTGTGAATTTGAATGGCAAATTTTGGACTGGCTTTAATTGATCACAGAAGCTGTGTCAAAGGAAACTAGACTATTTTTCCATAATATTTTTCCTTTAGCAGCTAATTGATTCTCTTATAACACTAACTCAAAAGCATTCCAGTCCTGTATGTTTCCGTTAGTGGCATTAACGCATTCTGTTTATGTGGCTAATTACCACGTTTGACAGGTTTGCCTCCAAACTGCAAGCCGATGTTTAACTTGGGAGTAGTGGACAATAGCATTGTCCAATGCTGATCTCTTGGTAAGCCTGTGAAAGTATGATGGTCAAGTGGATTCAAATCTCTTTTGATATTGATAAATTAGTGTGATTCTATGACTGTTGTGCAAATTGGTGAACAGTCAATTTCACACTTTAGTGGTCTTCCACCCTGAAACAAGTATGTGACAGACCAGACTGAACAAACTGCTTTCCACAAATAATATTGAAAAATCCGAAATAGGGTTTTTAACATTGAAAGTAATTACTACAACTTCATAATCACACATATAAACTGTTTTAATATTTAATCAGTTCATTACGTTTATTTATAACATGATGTTTGGCTTATTGTTTTCTGTTTGAGTGGCAGTTTTTGAATGTGCACATTTGCGCTGTAGACAGTGAAGGTGTGTATGTAGCGGTGGATCTGGATTGACAATGATGTGATTTTTCACTCCAGAAATCCCAATTTTTCAGACCTTTTCATACTTAAGTGACGTTGTCAGTGTTTCATGATGGGGAGGTTTCCCGCGCAGTCTGGCTTTTTTATTGACCGTGTGTGTGCAGAAATGGTGTTGGACTGGTCGGTATACAGATGGGGTTGTGTGGAATAGTTTGCGTTTGGACTGGTTTTTTGCTGAGTCTGTGGGATTTCATCTGTGATTGGACCGTATTCTATCAACGAATTATGGCAACCCTGGAAGTTGAGCATGCCAAATTCAACACATTTGTCTTTGGAGATATCCTGCCGCAAAGAGAAAAATGAATTAGATTACAAATGAATTAGAACAATTAAACCTGCCATGTCCACGTGAAAATGTGGGTGTACTATCACTAAGTATGCACAGAGGATTACTTAATGAACATAAATAAACTAGCTGGTATGAATGTCTGATCTCAACAGAAGTTAGTAGTTCGCAAATACCGTTTTCACACTGGCTCACCCCCAACAAACTCTGCTGAAATATATTTTGAGAACATTTCTAAAGATATGGTGGATTTGAGCACAGCCGTCTCGCTTGGTTCATTTTGGCACATTTTATAACCCGTTAAAATGAAAGCATGTAAGAATGCTCTTATCCCTTTTGGATATAGGGACAATAGGCCCTTGAACTTCGGATCCAGGCACTTCAGAATCAATGCCATACCTCTGTTCGAATACAAGCTATATACATCGTTTTTGTACCAGCTACACAATTGATAATAACATCAATTAATTCTAATGTAACATTCTTTGACTGAACGGTCAAATATCTCAAGCAAGATTCATAGAAATGGATCAGGTACAAAGAACATAAATAATTGCATTTATATCTTCATATACGGTTTTGTTTCAACGTGAAACACGTTGTGTGTTGTCATTCAATAGAAACCTGTCATGTTACCCGTGTCCTTCACCTAGGCAACGTTTGTTTCTTTTGTAAAAATGAATGTAATCTAAACCATATTTTGTTTTTACTTAATTTGTAAAAGTGTAAAATATCCTTTTCCTAATTAAATGCTGCTTCTATAAGCATACGCCGACTCTTCTCATCTTTCGACTGTTTTGTGACGCTAAAGTCAAATGAAATCCTATAGGCTACCGTGTTCCTTAAAACAACTGCTAACTCAATAAGAATTTTCCAATTTACCTGCACTAGTCGATTCCTCCAAGACAAGCTTTGGATATGCTTTTTTTGCTCACTGAGACATTTGATTAGCCTGTATTCCTCAGGTGTTTAACTATGGGATGATTACTGTACATATAATTAGCTACATACGTTTCCTTTATATCAGAATCGTGTAACGTTCTGCTAAACCGGAAAATCCAGCGAAATAAACTTTTCTCGCCCTTACATGGACTCACATACCAGAATAAACGCGAGGATCAGACATCGATAATTGAAGCTTGGACGCTGTTATTGGACGTCACTTGAATAGTGTTATGAACTGTCATTTATTTTCGAGGATAACATGAATGGCTGATGACAACCCTGGACGATGGTTCTAGTTTAGGGGTAGAGACTATGTTTAAAAAAATGTCTAGTGTATGAAGGCCAGAGTTACTTGCCTACTCAAGACACAAACACTAGAACCTTCTACTACCTCGCGACCACTCCTAGTTGATTTGCACAGGAATTGTTTGCCCCATGGAACTAAGGCGGTTCCCCGAGGCTCGGTTCTATGCGATCTCTATACATCAAGTCACTCGTTTTTGTCATTATCTCACATGGTCTCATTGATCATTGCTATGCTGATGGCAGTCAATAACTACTATCGCTGCTTGGATGTCGGACTACAACCTCAAGTTCGGCGCTGAGGAGACAGCGTAACCCTTTCACCGAAAATGCCGGTCTATTCCAAAACCTGTGCCTCATGGTTGATGACTACATGGTTCTCCTTCCCAATGTGCAAAAAAGCTACGCATAACCCAGGACAGCCAGGCGGTAACTTGCTCCGTCAGGTTCATGCTCTTGAGTTCTTCCATCTTGTCTTCCTTAAACGTAGCAGTAAGTCGTCTAGATCTGCAGTGTTTCTTAAATGACCAAAAGGTAAAAATGAACAGTGTGTATCAGAGAGGGAGATTTTTTCATAAATATAGTGTGTTTTTGTAAACCGTATAAATTAGGAGGCGAATGTGCACATAATCTGAAGTGTTCAGTCCCTATGGTCGGATAAAAACTAAACTCACGAGTTCCATCTGGACACAATTGCTATTAAAATGAGAAAAGTAACATGGACGATGTACCAAGCCACGCAATGGAAATCAAACTGTAATTGTAATTAGCCGTGTAGCGCCTGTCCACCCCTTTGCCTGCGGCCATTTGGTAGAGAATACATTGTCATTATATGATGTACGCCTTGCCCATGTCAAGCCCCGCTGGTTTAGCCTTATGAACAAGAATATAATGAAAGTCATTAGAGCTGCTTTTACTACACTTTTTGTGGGCAGATCCTCCCAAAGGATCTTGCAGGTCAGAACATGAGGTGACAGTAAACCGCTACCTGATCCAGGATTCCACTGAATGCATTTTCCATGAACACAGATGGAATAACAGCTGTCCCTGGCATTTTATATCTCAGACACTTCATCTGTTTTCTGCATTAAACATAACAGTGTTTTTCACTCTGAAGGCACTCTCATCGCAGACAAACCTATCCAGTTACAGAATTGTCCGCAGAGACAAACACCGAAGAGACAAGGTACACCGCAAGTATTCTGTGAGGCTTATTCACGAGAAAAGAAAACAGACAGGATGCTCGTTAGACTGATGGTGGGAAGAAAGGGTTAAAATATTTTCCTCATGTGTGGTGAATGTTTCCTCAATAGCTACGTCACACTCTTCAGAGAAACAAGTGGAAAAGTGGGGTAGATGTGGACCGTTCAGACCAGGAGGGAACAGGAGATCCGAACTCCTGTCACTCCTCAGGGACATCTGTGGTTGTGGTAAGCCAGTGGGCACCGGCGACTGTTAAGACACCGGCGATGCCCTCTCATCTTGGACCAAAACACCTCCTCCCTCTTCTCCCCATCTTTCTTTCATGCCTCCAGGGAAATGCTTGGCCACATGGTAAGAGCTGAGGCAATGATTTCATCATACTGACTAATCCTGACTACGCGATTGACTTTGATTCCCAACATAGCGGAAGGACGGCTGTAAGTAGTGTTTGTGAAGTGTTCTGAAGTGTTCCTGGAATGTCCTTTGTCAGAGTCAAAAACTCGTCCTCACAGTGAGTAAATAATTGCTACTCTGAGTCATATGGTCGTACTGCCACAGTGTCTGTCTGGGTTTTAAATTACCGTGAGAAAGCAGAGAGATTGTGTATACGCTGCCATGCTCATTTTGACAGGACTAAAGGGAAAATATGTATGAATGTCAAAAAAGACTTATGGTTAGATTAGCTCAGTTCAGAGAAGATTTTTCAGGGGTTGGAAATGTTTATGCTGTGGTGGGGACCCCTGGGTGAATGAGATGTGAATTGCAACGATGAGCTTATGAGTTAAGCACATTTATATTCCAGCTGTAGATGAGAATCAATATTTTGTTGGATACATATCATTGATATAACTGTGGGTTCTTGTAAACTACAGCGTACGGTATGTTATTTACTTTTTGAAAACAGTAATTATTTAGGAACATGACTCAATGTTTTTATCCTCCATTCCATTCCCTTTATTGGTGAGACTTAAGTTCTCTCATGAAGTTCTAACCGGGTGACCCAAATGTAGACTGACGCTTAACCCGAACCTAAAACACTACCTTAAACCCAGGAGTTCATTTCCAACATATCCGGCATGAGAAGGGCTATTGTGAGTTGGAGTTATTTTGACACCACTGGGCCCTTTCAGTCCAGCCTTCTGAAATTAAATGCAGATTCATGAGTCCATCCAAGTTTTTCGGTCTCTCCCATGTGACCTTCCTTCAGATTCCAGACATTCTGTGGATGACAAGTGTCCCAGCGCTGAGTGGAACCCCATGTGTCGGGCCTGTTGTGAGTACCACCTGATACAGTGTAGGTGTCCCTCCCGGGGGTCACTGGTGGGCTATTCAGTCCCCTGCTGCCGCAATGAACTGGATCAGTGTGACCCCTGTATCATCCACCCTGGTAAACAGCCTATTGAACCTCTACTGCTTACTTGGTACCCCCATTTTTCTGTTATTTATTTACCCAGTACCTCTGTTTGTGCACTGAACAGTTTTTTCCTGTTGTTTCCATACTGTTCATACTCAACCACTGAAATATATCTTCAAGGATTTGTACAGGTTATGAGTAGTTCATTCACCGCTCTTTCTTGGCACATTACAAACATTTATGAATCTGAACAGAAATACATTTTTCACGTTGGTTTGGCGCCTCCTAAATACTGGATTTACGTGAGGCTTCTTCCCAGGATGCAGTCTGTTTGAGAACTGTAAGACCTGCCACAACGGCACCTGGGAAGCTCAGGACGATTTCTTCATCCGGGGGAGATTCTGTACGGACTGTCGTCAGGGCTGGACAGGTGGTGACTGCAGAAGTGAGTCAGTGTTTAAATGCTAGTCTGAGTTGTGCCCCCACGTGGGAAGGGGGTCGGGGCGGGTCTCAATGGCTTTATTCAGGGCCTATTTCTCCTGTTTTGACTTAGTGGAATGTCGTAACGCAGTGTTGCATCATGGGAGCTCAGAGCGTGCCCTCTTGTCCCTAGCATGCGGAGGTGTGATTCACAGAGCCCAGGGTCACGTGATGCTGGATAGTTACCCTATCAATGTCCGCTGTGAGTGGAGACTGCAGGTGGACAGAGGCCAGAAAGTGGAGTTCAGGTGGGTTAATGGCGATGCTTTCTAAACTCTCATTGATTTCCTTCAAGTTGAATGGTGGCCTGATATATGACTGTCTTTCAAAATCCAGTTGCAGCTCTCTTATTGATTTATAGTGTCAAATGGGTGAGTCTGTCATAATATAGACACCTGTTAGATTTTTATCTTATCCTTCTTACTATTCTTACTACATGATAATAAATTGGACCTACTTTGGTTACACGTTCTCGCAGGTTCTCCATGCTCAATCTAGAGCCGGACCACAACTGTCGCTACGACTACGTGGAGCTGCGCGACGGCGACCACCTGAGCTCCCCTGTCATTGGACGGTTTTGCGGGAATGAACTGCCTCCACCAATCACAACATCGGGAAGCAAGCTGCACGTCCTGTTTGCCTCAGATGGCTACAACAACTTTGATGGCTTCTTTGCAACCTTTCAGGAGAGCTCAGGTAGCTACAGGCAGGTTACAATTTCCGTAATGACCACCAGTGTCTGTGGCTGAATTCTGTGATGTTTAACAAAGGGATGTATCTGGGCCCTCTGGGTTGCATCATGCCTAAGAACAGCCCGTCGTCGTGGGAAATTTGCCATGTCATACACACCCTCACGCCTCACTGCACAAATAGCCGGTCTGTCGTTTGGCCAGTCTGTCTATTTAATAATTAGCATTTATTTTTAACTCGCGTTGTTAGCACCCTACTTGGTAGCCTGTAACACTCCTACCCAGGACAGTAGGTACGCCCTCTCTGCCTTCCACTTGCCAAGAGTCAGAAGTGTGTGTTGCCAGCGAGGCCCATGAACGGGGACCTCCTGATGCATTATGGGACGGGGGGGGCTCCTGGCTGTCCAGTACCTGTGCCACCCCCGCCACTCACTAATTGGCTCCCTGCAGAGAACCTGCCTCCCAGACGCCACCTGGAGTGGCACCGCGCCGGCCTGTGGAACAGCAAACCGAGGTAGAGTAGAATGGATCCACTTTATTGATCCAGACAGGAGCAGACGTGATGGCTGTTGGAAATGGTCGATCAAATCTGATGCGCCTCACGAGTGTCAATAAAATGCAAAGGGAGATAGCGGGAATGTATAAAGGCACGGCAGACCGACCATTGAGTGACCATTACTTCACCTCACCTGCCCTTTCCCATCCTTAGGAAATATTAGACCCGGTCAGAGGGGCGCTGGGTCCAACCCGGTCAGCAGGGAGTGCCCACCCCCACCCAGGCTTCACCACGGCTACTTCCGTCTAGCCAAGGGCTCGGGTGGAGGTCCGGACATGGTGGACTACTTCTGTGACACCTCCTTCGTCCTGAAGGGAGGCTCCCGGAGCACGTGTCTCTCGAATGGCTCATGGAGCGGCCCGCGCCCGCTTTGCGTAAGAGGTATACCCATCGTAACACCAGACCTACGCATAACATCAGGCTTTACTGTGCCTGAAGATCTCTTCTTCAGGTTTCCAGATAACACTGTGGCTCTTCTCTGGCTCTTCTCTGCGTCTCCACAGCCTGTCGAGAGCCCAAGGTATCTGAGCTGGTGAGACAAAAGGTTGTAAATGCTCCAGCCAGGTAGGAATCACCCTGACAACAACCTATACTACCAGCTGTCAAATTTAAACAGTTTCATGTTAGTCTGTACCTTGCTAGGCACATTTGGTCAATTAATTTATATTTTTAAGTGTGCATCTTTAGGATCAATACAAATGTATTCTACACATATTCCAAGTGTATACACTTCCTTTGTTATGAGGCCATGTGTTTTCTGCTTGTGTATAGACTCGTTCTTCACTTCCTGCAGGCACAAGGTCGACAACCCAACCAAGCCTGGCCAAGACCCACCCCTCTCAGGGCTTCCACCCAGCAGAGAAAACCCTGGCGTGGGTGAATTGCCCCAAGGCTTCCACCTCCTTTACACCACCATTGAGTATGAGTGTGTCTCGCCCCTCTACCAGCACCATGGCAGCCCACGGCGCACCTGTCTAAAGACCGGCAAGTGGAGTGGCCGTCATGTCTCCTGCTCGCCAGGTGAGGGCAGCACGGACTGCGAAGAAAAGGAGGATTTGCTCAAACATGGTCAGCGGATCTTTTTAGGGAACAGATTTGTTTAGACTGTGAGTGATTAACTGGGTGCGTATCATTTTGAACACAGGCGTCTGGGTATGTTGCGCGGGAAGCTGAGCGTTGTGTTCTCCGATAATGGTGTGTGTTGACTTGGTTAGCATTGTACAGCAGAGGAGCTAGTGTGTTGTAATTGAGGGTGCTGGTTACATTTCTGTGATATACTGTGAGCACAACAAATAAGGAAGTCATGGGTTGTAAATGAAGAGATTGGAGGCTCGAGGAGGCGTGCGTTCACGGCGATGGGGTAATGTACGGTGTGGCGTTCCGCTGGGGGGGGAGGCGTGCTGCTGCAGTCATGTTGGGAGGGCATGTTGGGTCCTGCGCTCTCGGTCCATCCTTGTATCACGCTATCAACGTCACTGCGACTGTATGATCCGGATATGTTTGGGAATCAAAGCAACGGCGTGCGCTGAAAAAAACGCTATCGCGCTCTGGACAGTCTGCGGTATGATGTGCTGAAAGATCCCTACGCCATCTCACTCAGAATGTCCAGTCAGACAAACAAAACGTGAATACAAAATGTCGTTTAATGAGTTAGTTCCATTTTTTGTACAGGACATTATATACACGTTAAATGTTTCGTGTGGACTGAGTTCAGGCTGAAGACGATAGAGAGAATAAACCACCCCAAATCCTCTCTTTCGGTAACAGTGTGTGGTCGACTCCCAGCAGACTTCAGCCCAGGGAATATCACTGACATCTTCTGGCCCTGGCACGTAGCCGTCTACCTGCGCTCCCCCAGCACCCGCAGTCCTGGCCCCAGTCCACAGGGGGCGCCAGCTGAGGCCCCTGCTCCCTGGCAGCTGACATGCAGCGGAGCTCTTGTCACCCGGCTCCATGTGGTGGTGGCTGCACACTGCCTGCTGGTGTCGGAAGGCGGCGAGCCGCGACGCCTGGATCCGGCCAACATCAGAGTGGTGACGGGCGCGACCAACTCGGGACGAATAAAGACACCGCAGCATCTTCGGGTATGAGTAATGCCTGGGAAAACAGAGGGTAGAATCAGAGTGTGTGAGGGGCATGAAGGGAACGCGCTTGGCCGTGTTCCAGAACCGGGACTGCAGGGGGTCAAAATCATTCGTTTGACACTTGTGAGCAAAGTCATTTTACTTTGTAGTTTTTACACTTGTGATCTGCACTTTGAGGAATGATTTTGACCCAGTGGTCCAAAATCTGGACCGCAGCCAAGTACTTTTACTTTGTACTTCTCTCACCTCTGGGTAGAGGTGTGGGCATAAAATATCTCTAAAATAGTCTTGTGTATGAAGATTATGAAGCCCACTGAAACATTCCATGGTGATAGACAATAGCCTAGTTTTAATGGAGCAGTCCAGGGGTATGTACATTTCTCCTTGCAACAAAAGCCATTCATGAAACCCAATTGGTGCAATCCGATTTGTCCAATAGAAACTTGTCAAAAGACAAAACATTTAAAACAGAATTGATTGAATGAATGCATTCCACATCAGATGTCCAAAACTTTTTGTTGTTTCTCTGATGGTTTCATGGTAAAACTTTAAAATACCCATAACATGCCTAACTTAATAACTGTCCCTATGGCATCAAAATCATGTTGGTCAGCCTGGGTTAAATCAGTAAATCTTCTTCCACGTCTGTTAATATTTTAGTTCAAATTCCAATCCAAGACATATTGGTATTCATTAAGCATTCGCATCTCACCAGCAATGCGTGTCAATAAATGCAGGATCAGAAGAATGTGGAAAACTGTCATTACTTCATGTCTCCTTGATTGATCCGGTCTTTAATGTGCTTTTAATACAGTTGACTTTTTCAATTATAAGATGACAGGTTATTTTTTGTTTAATGTATATTCTGAATGTATGTTAATGTGGGTGTATGTAGGTGTATGACCATCTCCCTGTGATTTTCACATGCATACATTTATACATACATGCTTACAGTGCATGCATGCATAATAACTGAGGTTAGGAGATTGTCCTAAACAATTATACATCCCTGCATTCTTAACACTTACTTCTTGTCACCTCCAGAGAACAGATTGTAAGACTGTTGTAGCCAACAGCACAAATCTCCCTGCACATGGCAAGTCAATAAGCTCCTCTAAGGCCCTGCCAAGATGCATGCTGGGGAACTTAGGTGTGTAGACTGAGCCAAGCAGGCTGCTGCTGCTCCAACTTTATACACAGCGTCCATTTTGGATCAACCTGTCTCGTGTTTCATCTGATCTGACAGGTCTCCTCTGTCCTGGCCCATCCGGACTTTGATCCTGTGACACTGGACTCAGACCTGGCTGTTGTGAGGTTGCAGGACAAGGCAAAGATCAGCGAGTGGGTGCTGCCCGTGTGTCTGCCCAGAATGCAAGGCGGCGAGCTGACAGCTCTGCGAGGCTACACCACTGGCTGGCACCTTGCACCAGACCCACCGCGCAGATCCCAACCTGGCACAGGTCCTGTGACTCCCTGGACCGGGATGCTTGAGCTAGGGGACGTTACGCAGTGCGAGAGGCAGTTTGCTCAGAGCGGGGCCCACGTCATCCTCACTGATAATATGCTCTGTGCATTGCGCCACCCTCTCTATCCCATCAGGCTTTGCGCAGACATCGCAGTCGCCCAGTCTCACGCCTCCAGGCCATTGTCGGGCTCCGCGGGGGGACAAAGAGTTGTTTGGGAGCTTCTGGGTTTAGAAAGTTTCGGCCGTGAGAAGTGGAACTGTGGCTCAGGGCTTCACACGGTCCACACCCGGGTGAACAGCTTCAGGGACTGGATCCGGGACAACATCCAGTAGGTCTCTGAAGACGTGGCATCGCGTTTCTGCCACTGTCAGCCACCGTTATTGACAATCGGTTTCATCAAGTCGCAACTCGCTTGCCACGCGGGTTACCAAAAATAGCTAACCAGGCTAAGTGCTTGGCAGCATATTCAGCTTAGCCGGTTTCAATCTACCTAAGACGAGATGTGAGGAAGACACTTGTCATCCCATGGTTACTGGGTGTCTTGCAGAATAATAACTAAGCACTAATGTCTATTTGTTTTTATCAACTACCCATCCGCAGCAAAAGTTGTGACCTGTACATTTATTTGGTTATTTGTTAGGTAAACTCAAATAATATTTTATGATTATTTCATTACTTAATTCAGACACATTGTATTTCATTAGATGCAGGCCAGAATAATATTAACGCCCGTGTCATAACCAGGGTCCTGGACTCGTCTGGGCTCAAGTATCAGCTTTTTGTGCAGTTTTACCATTTCAGTTATAGAACGATCCATTGCTTGTCAATGTTATGTATGTATAGTATGTTTACACGCATGCACTGCCTATATGTGTCCTGTATGGAGCCTTCTGTACGCTGTAGCCTATGAAGAAGAATAGGTGTGTTCCTGATCGTCCGTGGTTCCGTGTGTGGCTGGCGTGAGTCGCCGTGCAGAGTGTCAAACATGTGCTGCCGGTCATTGAGAAACACTTAGAGGATTTGCCGTCCTGATCCCCTGTTGCTCAGAACCAGACACCTCTGCTCGCCCCCAGCTTCTCAGGACAGCACTCCCGAACAATATGGAATTAAACCGTTGCAATTGTAATCCAATGGCTTTTCTTGACCCCTCTCTTCTTTCCTCCTCTCTCCTCGCCTCCTTCTCGAAACTCAATGGAGGATGTTTGAAGGGTCCAGCCTCTTTCTCGTCCAATTGGTGTTCAGATGGAAGCGAGGGGGGAGGGGTGCCAGGAACGAATTAAACTGAGATTCTTCCGGTGCACGTTCCCCGGCAACCGGCGCAGACGCCACCATAGTTAGCCTGGATCGAACAATAGCGGGTGATTGAGATGACAGGTTTAACTTTTGTATTATCAATTATTCACATACAAAAAAAATAAAGACAAATCACAATGATGTGGTTTTGTGTCTTTGGGGGAGGAGGGGGTGTTTGTTGACAGCTGGACACATTCTTGGGGAGACTAAGAATGTCATGATTCTGTAAATAGGAGGGTGAAAGCCTGATCATCTTGGAGTACAACCTCACCTCATACCGGTCACTCATAGTGCATTGTGCATAATCGTGTGTGTGTGTGTGTGTGTGTGTGTGTGTGTGTGTGTGTGTGTGTGTGTGAGTTAGCTGGAGAGAGGGGCATTCATGGTTTTCCCCCATAAAGGGCAGGAGATGTGGGGAGGGACCTGATTCTGCCCATGAATGAATCTAATCACTTGCATCATTGAACACTGATTTGAGAGGATTTCATTTTGTCTGAGAAGCTTTCTTGTCAAAGGACACTTTCTTTCCATTAGCGAGACAACTTGAAGCAACACGATTGACATTTCCACAGGTGAGTTGTATTGGATTATGTGCCTAATGCTATTGAAATTGAGAATACCATTAATGTATTACCTACTACTAACAGTGGGTAGCAAAAAAATCAGGAGTTTGTCTCTTGAAGCATTTTGTATTTTATTATTTTTGAGTACAGTGCAAATTCTAATGAACACAGTTAAAGCTAGACTTTTAACCAGAGTGAAGTTTATTTATGATATTAATGATTGTCATTACTACACCTAGTCATATATTACACCATTGTTAAGTGGTAGGATTATGGTAAGTGTAAGGTCAGTGGTAGGGTCATGGTAATATAAGGGCTATGAAAAGTTAGGGTCAGGGTTAATGTAAGGTCAATGGTAGGGTCATGGTAATATAAGGGCTATGAAAAGTTAAGGTCAGGGTTAGTGTAAGGTCAATGGTAGGGTCATGGTAATATAAGGGCTATGAAAAGTTAGGGTCACGGTTAGTGTAAGGTCAGTGGTAGGGTCATGGTAATAATTAGTGTTGTTTAAGTTAAAGGTTAGGGTCACAGTTAGTGTAAGGTCAATGGTAGGGTCATGGTAATATAAGGGCTATGAAAAGTTAAGGTCAGGGTTAGTGTAAGGTCAATGGTAGGGTCATGGTAATAATTAGTGTTGTTTAAGTTAAAAGTTAAGGTCAGGGTTAGTGTAAGGTCAGGGTAAGTTTAAGGTAGAGCTAATTTATCATCACCTAAAGAGCAAATAGTCGAACAATCTATAAAACAAGTAGCTGCTGTAAAGTATTTCGTTCCAATCTTTAAGATCATAGTGTCTACTTGAGTCTCTGGATACTCTATCACAGGGTAGTGAGCTGTATTCATTTTACTCTGATCTGAAATACTAGTCATTGCCAGTGAATTCCTGTGACCAGTGGATTAACTTTCATTAGTACACGTTTTCCTTGTTAGCTTTGCAGCTTGCAATGAGTGACTGGAGCGTCATTTAAGGTGCTGATGGTAGTGCACATAGTGTTTCCCATGAGATACATGGCTGTTAATGCTCAGATACGCTCATTCCAAATTGAGCACGAGTTAGCAATAACACAGGCAAAGTGTTTCTGCTTTGGCAAGGACATTCATGGAAAACTCTGTGAAATATATCATTCATTAGTTCTCATTATGGATACGGTAGGGATTCTTGTGGGTCTTTGCCATTTTTAGAGTTATTTATTTTAAATGAGAAAAGTTTCAGAAATAATTGTGGTTAGGTATTATTTAAAATACCCATCAAGGTGTTCTTAGATGAGCAAGCAGCAACCGTTAACCAACAGTTTCTTCCCTTTCATATGTAGCCCCCTTTTTGAAGCTAGCTTAAATTATCTTCAAAATTCATCTGTATAGTCAGTCGTTCTCTAAAGACGTCTCTGCTTGAACAGATTTACAGACTTCAGGTGTCCAGGGCAGTGTAAGAAGTAGAGACTCAACGTACCACAATGAAAACACAAACAAATGCACGTTGGGAGTTGTATTTTTATTTGCACGCTATCATTACAATTTCAACATGAATCATAAACTTTCAGTCTTGGATTGTAATTCGTTTGTTCCAATTTCAAGACTAGAACAAATTATGTTAGGTAAATCCATATATTAAACCTTTGTGTTGCTACATGAGTGTTTATGTTTCTTTGTTGTCTTTACCTGTGTGTGTGTGTGTGTGTGTGTGTGTGTGTGTGTGTGTGTGTGTGTGTGTGTGTGTGTGTGTGTGTGTGAGATTAGGACGGCTCAGCACAGATTAGATAATTTTAGACTTGATGCCCTCTAACCATGGTGTGTGTGGTCAGGTGGAGTAACATGAGGAATGCGTACCTAAGGAACTAGCTGAAGTCCTGCACAGGGGGGACCCTGAGCGTGTAGCTGAGGTCAGAGATGAGGGGGACCCTAAGGGTGTAGTTCAGGTCAGAGATGAGGGGGGACACTAAGGGTGTAGTTCAGGTCAGAGATGAGGGGGGACCCTAAGGGTGTAGGTGAAGTCAGATGGGGGGACACCCTGATGGTGTAGGTAAAGTCAGGCATTGGAGAGACACCTTGAGGGTGTAGGTAAAGTCAGGTTCTGTATAGGTGAGACCCTAAATGTCTAGGGGAGTCTGGAACGGGGGGAGAAACCCTGAGGGTGTAGGTAAAGTCAGGTTCTGTATAGGTGAGACCCTGAATGTCTAGGGGAGTCTGGAACGGGGGAGAAACCCTGAGGGTGTAGGTAAAGTCAGGTTCTGTATAGGTGAGACCCTGAATGTCTAGGGGAGTCTGGAACGGGGGAGAAACCCTGAGGGTGTAGATAAAGTCAGGCATTGGAAGGGGAGACACTCAGAGACAGATGTCACCATATGCCTTAACATCTCATCACAACCAGTGTGAAGACAGACACTGCTCCAAGACGGTTAGCTTCACACCCATGCAGATCGCAATTCCTTCCCAACTGCATAATACCCATTAGCATCATACATTCAAAGCCACGATTATTAGTTTCTACATACATTTATGGACAAATAAATGATATATACCAATTCATTGTTGAAGAACAGGATTTTGGCTGTAGGCTATCAATGGACAATGTGAAGATCGAAATCTGTGAACCCATTCTTTGTGCATTCTAATCCTGTGTAGGATTTTGTTGAATGTGGCTCAACTAAGCATTGTGTGCCCTCTTTGAAAAATGTGAACACTGGCCATGATGGGTCATTCACATCTCTCTATGAGCATGAGGAAATAGACTGAAGTGGTTAACTGGACACATGAGTTCCAATTTCCGCCACTTGACAAAACTGTTAATTCAGATCAGACTTCAAATAATCGGTCACCTGTGCCTGTAAAACACGAGGACCACTCTGCTTTAAAGGGTCTGAATTAAAACATTTATTCAAATAAGGCATACTGTTAATCTTCTGAAGACAGCGCTGAGTGGTAGATCTGCAGAAAGGGAGATATACCATCCTGTAGGTTTGCTCTCCAAGCCCAGCTGTGACTTCCCTGATTTAGCTTCAAATTCATTTAAGCAGAATCAGCTTTGCACAGAGAACTTATAGGACTGCAGCTCTGAAGGAACAAGGAAGCCCGGCTGTAGATACAAATACGCTGTAAGAGCACTTTGTGTCATGTGTTATTTGAATGCACCCCACCAGGATCTGAACTCACAACCTTTGTCATCAAACAGGGCATTATCAGTTTACTGAAGGGTGCCTAGAAGGCTAATCTAATGTGACAATGGTTTTCATCTTGTTTTAGAACCTTTTCCCTGTCAAGTAACTTCTCATGTCACCGGTCACTCCTACGAGATGGCATGTATGTCATTATTTTGTTGCTCCATTTGTTTTTGCTAACCTGACAGCCAGTAGTATCATTTAAATACCGTGTGTACAGTCACTAATGTCATTAACAGCCATAAATCTTTACTCGATACAAGCAAGCAAAAGAGCAAGCCAGTTTATTTATATAGTACAATTCTTACATAGACGCAATTCAAATAGCAAATTAAGGGCAACAGAATAACAAGGATTTTTCAAGAGTAAACAAATCATGTGGTCTGATTCATTACTTCAGAAAGTTTCCTTTCCTCTGTGTTTACGTCTATGTCGGCCAAACAACACAGACGTCAGTCAAATGCAACTGGACAAATATTCCCACTCTTGAACATCCGACCCGCAGGCCTGCTTTGTTTGAGGATCCCGCGGGTGTTTATTCTGCCTCACATCTGAAGCATCTCCGGGTATTATTTTAGGATGGATTAGACAGAGATAGAGAGCGAGAGAGAGCGAGAGAGAACAAAAAGGAGGTTGGCACCAAGGATTTCACTTGCATCTTACAATTAAGTTGAGCTTGCTGGCTCCGCCCTTCTAACTGTGGGAGCCCACATGCCAGCCTTCATGTTGACGAGCTCAGGTCCACACGCATGCTTGGATGAGTCGGCTTCAGTGACTGTGGATATCCTTAGTCTTACACGAGCATTGCTGGTGATTTGTTGTGTTTTGGATGCTGAGAAGGTGTGGTTGGGCTACTTGTTGCGATCATCTCCCTACTAGCCTCCAGATACATATGCCCCTTGTTTGAGGGACAGGGCACCTTCTTGCGATTGTGGATCTTCACTGGATCTCCAAGATGGATAGGCCGTGAATTTCCTGTACTTTCTTTAACTACATTATTGCAGCTCATGTCTGACTAAGTGATAATTCTTTACAACGTCACTTTCCATTCCAAATTACAGACAGCAAAAACAGGTAAGCACGATAAGAGGTTAAGAATTTTTTTTCTTAAAAATCCCCAATAATGTGTAGTTCCTCTTTGAAACTTCAACACTTTCATTTTTGATTGTATAAAAAATATGTTTTTCATAACAAAATTCAGGAGCTCTTTCAGTTAATCCCTTATCTTAGACCTAAACTCTAGATACCGGCAGGTATATTGTGCACATTATTCGTTTTAATTCCTTATTGGAGTGTTGAGCTACAGTGCTGTGCTACAGTGTTGTACTACAGTGTTGTGCAGGTTTGTTTGCAACTCAAGTATTAGTCCACTCAGGTATGGTGACAAATGCACAAGAACCGCCAAATTATCTGAGCTGTCCTCATTCATTTTTGCTTGATGTTTGGAAATCAGAGGTCATGCTATTGTCGACATAGGGCTGGAACACTTTGCCCTTTGACTTCCTGTGCATCATCCAGGCAGCTCAATGAGATGTAGCCTACGTACTGAGGTCCATAATGGCATTAGTTCATAATTAAATCAATTAAAATGTTGGTGTGGGCTCTGGATCCTGATTCACGTGCTTTACTGTTACCACAGCCGGGCTCTAGTTGTCTGTATAATGTTCAGGTCGTGAGCGTAAGCATCAGTTGTTTTTATTTTTACCAATGCATCATGAGGTAGATACGGTCTGAGGAGAGGTGAAGAGCTGCAAATCAAACAATAATCCCCTGCCCACCGATCTGTAATCAGGGCTTGACCCACCTTACTAGGTAGCCCCTGTGTGGTTATGTAACTAAACCGCTGGTGTGCTTGACAGTCTAATTTCGTCAGACTTAACAGGTTTAAGTCCTCGAGGGCCACTGTTTCAGACAGCCTCGGATGGGCATTGCAGTCGCAACCGATTAACTGCCCCGCCATCGCCTCTTTGGCTTTAGGTGGGTAAACATTGTGCAGTGCAAACGCCGATTCCAAATTCCATTTTAGATGCAGGGATTTTTCTCTCATGCGCTCATCGAAATAGTTTTCTGAGGACAGTGCAGAACTCTTGCGGGTGACCTCGGCAGAATGCCCCAGGGTGACGTGCCAAGGTGGTCCTCATAGCGAAGACGGCTTAGACAGATGACCCCGTGACACCGGGCGCGGGGGTTGGGGGTAGTTGTTCGACAACACACAAAGGTTATACTCCCCGGAGAACTCAAAGGACGGTTGAAGTGGCGAGGGGCTTTAAGACAAAGAGCTTTTAATCCAGACCTAAACAGGGCCAACAGACATGTGGCGGCGCTGACATGATTGGTTGACTAGGTCCGAGGAGGGACAGGAGGACGGCCCGCTTGCAAAGGCATCCATGTCAGCAGGAACAAGATTATCAAAGAGCCCCTGTCAATGGAGCATCACCGTGTGCTCAGAGCAGCTTAGATCGGAGATCAAGGAGGTTAAGACAGAGTCAGCTGCTGACCGCAGACACTACATGAGCGCACACAATGTGCTTATTTGCAAGTGAAGGTGGGCCAGGATGTCTAGTAGGACGCATCGAGGTAGTTAATATACACTGAGGTTTTGAATTCACTTCGCGCATCATTAATCATTTGATCTGGCAGGGATCGCAGCCGGTTACAAAATACACAGTATGCATTTGCACAGCACACATATGCACACTACACTTACACACACTACATGTACACACACACACACTACACCTACACACTACAGGTGCACACACCACATACAAACCATCCCTTTTTCTCTCTCAGTCTCCAGTGTGACCCGATCTGTACCCAGTTGTCCTGTGTCCTCTCAACGCTACATAACAGAAGTGTGAAAGCATTTTTACTAGGCCATTGCCAATCAGTGTCTGAGATGTCATTGAAAGTGGGCAAGAAACCACATCTAACCTCTCACAGAGGCTGCCTCAGTCACTTATTTCAGCCAGAGAACATCTGATTGGCTGAAATAAGTGGCTAACCATGTGGCTAACCATGAAGGTTAGCCATTTTGGGTCAGTGACGGGTAAATGAATAGACACATCCTATCTCCTTGTCTTTGCCTTTGTTTCCCTCCAGGGCCAAAGCTATGCAAAAGCACGTGGAGGTCAGAATGCACGAAAGCCATTTGGAGCCAACTGTGGAAACTCCTCAGCCGATGTGCTGGGGAATATGTAGCAAAATCAGGAATAACTTTGTTCTCTTCCTCACCATTCTTGGTAAGTGGACCTCAGTGCAGACTGGACATCTGGCTTAACATGCAAATGCCCATTGGGATGATCCACTATGTTTGGCCCGTTGGATCTGTATGTGTGTTTTTGTGAATTTTTTAATGGAGGCCAGCGAGTACAGTGCTGTGCAGTAAGTGAAAATATCACTCCCACATGCCTAGAGCACCTGATTTCAACCCTGAGAGCCCAGATTCGAGTCCAAATAGGACCTGTTACACTGATGCCGTGACCCGGATATTGGAGTGAGATTTAGGGGGGTGAGTGTAACGAAGGCCAGCAAGTGCTGTGCAATGAGTGAAAATCTCAGTCCCCAAAATCTTAAGAGGCGCTCTGATGACAGATGCTAGAGACCATGGGTTTTAGCCTCCTTGTTAGAGTGCCTAACTCCCATCCTGAGGACCAGGGTTCAAGTCTGAGTAGAACCTGTTATATATGCAGAAATTGGTTTGATTACATCCTATTACTACGTGGTGTCAATAATTTCTGCTCCTATTCTTTTGATTACTTGTTGGAAACAAATGTTTTTGCTGTACTGATGTATAAGGATAAAATAATAATATTTTTCTCACATTTTGTACATAAAATTTAGCTAATTATCTGTATTGTTTCTTTTATACAGACTTTTTGCTCATCTTTATCAAGGGTGCCAATGCTTTTTATAAATGTCTGTAAGTTGTAGAAAGGATAGCAGGAGATGAAGCTTGTTAACCACAAGGACTGGCATTTGCATGATTAAAAACTCTCCTTTTTAAATGGAAGATTACAGCTGTAGTTCTCAATTTTTTTCTCAGATTGAGAAGTAAAACCACTGTATGATATAACTGAAGCATTTTGAGTAGATGAGAGGACACACCAAGAGCAAGCTTTGATTAATACATCTGAAATGTGAAGTCTAGTTGATGCAACGGCAGTGCTTTCATTGTTCAGGTGTGATCGCTGGCTCAGTTACTGGGGTCCTACTACGCCCGATGTCGCCACTACCGCCCGATGTGGTCATGATCATCGCTTTCCCAGGAGACATTCTGATGAGGATGCTGAAGATGCTCATCTTGCCGCTCATCATCTCCAGTCTGATCACAGGTATATATGCACAACCCCGTTTCTGGTGTTATACCACAGGCCTGTCACTGGTGTTATACAACAGGCCTGTCACTGGTGTTATACAACAGGCCTGTCACTGGTGTTATACAACAGGCCTGTCACTGGTGTTATACAACGGGCCTGTCACTGGTGTTATACCACGGGCCTGTCACTGGTGTTATACCACAGGCCTGTCCCAGCACGTGCAGCAAGATGATGTGGCCATCAAGGCAGCGTTATCTGAAGCTTTGCCTGACTGGTGGTCAAACTCCCCCTCTCTCTCTGTCCTACTACAGGACTGGCGGGGTTGGATGCCAAATCCAGCGGCCGCCTGGGAACCAGGGCAATGGTCTACTACATGTCCACGACCATTATCGCCGCTGTCCTTGGCGTGTTTCTGGTGCTGCTCATCCACCCGGGGAACCCGAAACTCAAGTCCAACCTTGGGCCTGGAAAGAAAAACGATGATGTCTCCAGTCTGGATGCCTTCTTTGACCTAATTCGGAACCTCTTCCCGGAAAACCTGGTACAGGCCTGCTTCCAGCAGATCCAGACTACCGTCACCAAAGTGCCTGTGCCAACCAACAGAACAAGGGCACCGCCGCAGTTCACCATCAAAAAGAGCCTCCAGTATAAAAGTGGCATGAACGTATTAGGTTGGTAGTCTTTTTAGACCATGCTCAAATCAAGCTACCAGCATTGGTTATGTAGACTGATTATGAAATAGGGGTAATTTCTTACTCCCAAGAAATAAAAGACAACTGAAGATCAACTCATTGCTTGAAAAGAGACATCATGATGATGTGAATAATTTTTTACATCTCCAAAGAAACCAAGATTGAAATAAGTGTATTCTTTTTTACACTACTGTAGACAAATGTAAAAGTTTTAGTCTGGCGTCAATGGAATTGAATTGTTAAAGGGCATACTGACGATTTGTAAAGAACATGTTAACTGAGGAGGTCTTAAGCATTGTTAAGAGTTGAATAGACCACAGAGGTATTATCACCATCTCCATTTAAGTACCAGCTTATTGTCTTACCAATCAAAATAACACACTGTCCACCTTGTGCCTCAATTGAATTATAGGTTTGATCGGCTTCTTTGTGGCCTTCGGGATAATCATGGGAAAGATGGGTGAAAAGGCCAAACTCATGCTGGAGTTTTTTAACGTTCTCAACGAGATTGTCATGAGGATAGTTGGCATGATTATGTGGTAAATATTCTCCCATGAAATATTCACCTCTTGAACACACAGAAAATATGTTTTTTGGTAGTCCATGGCAACCACTTTATCCAAATGAGAAAAGTTTTATATATTATATTAAATATTCCTCCCTGTTATTGTTGGCACAGTTGTCCCCAAATCTTGGCTTTTCCCTTTTGTTTGTTTTTACCGAACTTCCAAACTAATCTCATTAAGGTCTCTTCCAGGTACTCTCCTTTTGGTATCGCCTGTCTCATCTGTGGGAAGATCATCTCAATCGATGATCTGGAAATGGTTGCCAAGCAACTGGGAATGTACATGGTGACGGTAATTGTGGGCCTCATTATCCATGGTGCAATATTTCTCCCGCTAATATACCTCGTCATCGTGAGGAAGAACCCCTATGTCTTCTTCATGGGTATCTTCCAGGCCTGGGTCACTGCTATTGGCACAGCATCCAGGTACAAACCAATAACAGATTATTCCTATTCTGTTACACTCCCTTTCGCTTGCAAAACATATGATAGTTTTCGCCAGAACACATTCTTTGCCCTGCTTTTCTTTGTCTGCTTGAACTTTCCTCTGGCCTCTCCTTCACTGATTTGCATTGGGGCTCTGGCTCTGCATGTTTGCAACCAGACAGACAAAACAGCCTGGCACCAGTTGTTTTATCTTCAATCTACAGATAAATTATACATTACAGATTGTACACCAAGGTACTGTGGGGTTCACGCCAACGAGTGTTGAAAGTGTTGTTGGATTTCTTCACACACTAAAGCACCTTTGTGGTGCTTAGCTTCTATTAGGAGTGTTGATTCTCATAGACAAACTGCTTAATGTCAGACACTTTAAAAGTCACTCATCAAGGGAACATTATCCCTAATAAAAAACATATTATGCAAATGTGGTGTTTAATGAAGTTCCAAGTCTGGCCATGTCACGAACGCTGTTCCCGTCTTTGTTAGTGCTGGCACCCTGCCTGTCACATTCCGCTGTCTGGAGGAGAACTTGGGCATCGACAAACGAGTGACACGGTTCGTGCTCCCCGTGGGCGCCACTATCAACATGGACGGCACCGCACTTTACGAGGCTGTGGCGGCCATTTTTATCGCCCAGATGAACAACATTAACCTGGACTACAGCCAGATCGTCACTGTCAGGTAGACACTTTTGATTCCACTCGCAGGAAACTAGCGTTTAAGTAGCTACAGTATGGAGTTGATTTGAGAGGTTTTGAATGTAATTTACCGAGCTATTTTGTCCCGACTGTAGCTTGACAGCCACCTTGGCCAGCGTAGGAGCGGCCAGCATCCCCAGTGCCGGGTTGGTGACCATGCTATTGATCCTGACCGCTGTTGGTTTACCCACACAAGACATCAGTCTGTTAGTGGCGGTTGACTGGCTGCTGTGAGTAGTCTATAATTCGTATCATCCAAATACACACATCCAAAACATCATCCATACCGTATATCCAACCTTGACTCTAATCCTAATTTCAAAGAGATACTTCAGGATATTTTCCCATTCACACAGAGGAACTGATAAAGACCATTTTTAAAAAAAGTTAAGATTAGCATATCACTAACTTAGCACAATTGCCAGATGTCAATGAGTAGGTAACAGCCAGCTCTTCTCAAAAGCAGGGACACCTAACTACACCAAAAACTGTGGACAACGTTGTTCAGATGGACACTGAGTACAGAGAGTACCTGAGTCAGCGGCAGAGCTGGTTGATAAGCATCCTGGAGCAGTGGAAGGAGTCAGTGGTGGAGAGTCCGGTCTGAGGTGGAGAGAGTCAGTTCTGCAGTGGAGAGAGTCAGTTCAGAGGTGGAGTCAATTCTGCAGTGGAGAGTCAGTTCTGAGGTGGAGTCAGTTCTGCTGTGAAGAGAGTCCGTTTTGCAGTGGAGAGAGTCAGTTCCTAGTTGGGGTCAGTTCTGACGTGGAGTCAGTTCTAAAGTGGAGTCAGTTCTGCTGTGAAGAGAGTTAGATCTGACTGGGATGGGTGGTGCAGCTGTAAGGAACTTGTAATGATTTGTAAATCATTTCCCAATGATTAGGGCTTGCTAGTATTTATTCATTGACGTCTGGCAATTGCCCTAAGCTAACGATATGCCAGCCGCAACTTTCTTCAAACTGGACACACCGACATACATAATGGTATCTACCCATTCATCTGAATCTAAGTCAGGGCATTTCCACAAATCTCCAAGTATCCATTTTACCCCGCCCTAATCTTAACCGTAGCAACTTCAATCCCTGCCCCTAACACTTCAACCTAACCTATGTGTACGCATGTATACATACACCTGGATCACAAACACATAAACATAATTTCTGGTTGTAACCTCGAGTTGAAAGGCTGTTCTAAAAATACAATTCTTTTTTGTGTTTGTCCCTGTGTGTCTCTATCCATGCTTGTGCAGGGATAGGTTCCGAACGTCTGTCAATGTGGTTGGGGATTCCTACGGGGCGGGTATCGTGTACCATCTCTCCAAAGACGAGCTCGACGCGTTCGATTTGAGCATAATACGCTTGGCGTCGCAAAAAATTGAAGCCTTCGAAATGACGAAATCACAATCCTACTACGAGAACAACGCCAACCAGAGTGTTTACGAAGCCCGTCACAGCACAGTCATGATGGATGACTGCAAGGTACACTTCATCTTTAAGGACATAGAGACATGCATGTAGACCCCGTAATCACAGCCGTCTTTGTTTACTTTTCTTTTGGATAGGTACACAAATATATTATATTGGAGAAAAAGGTGGAGAAGTTAAATATTTTTATACGCATTTTGTATTTGTATGAAAAAGCAGTTTTTGTGATACCTGTGTATCTTTTTAACACTTGTAATATATTTGTAATATAACCTCTCTTTGCTTTTCTTACTTTGTCTTTTATCATTATGTGACATGAGCAGTGTTTTTTTCTAAATTGGGCATGTATTTGTGGTAGCCCAGCTTACACGATCCTACGTAGTTTGAAGACACATTTAAACCACAGCTAGTGGTATGCATGAAGACTGCTATTTCATTACGTTTCATCTAGTGGCAGACAAATCATGGACCTGTTAAATTCTTTATTTGATTAGGCAACTGTAGCGATGGCAAAAAGTTGACAAAAGATCCTTGCTCTTTTTTTCAGAGCACTTTAATTATAAATTATTCATGAATCACTGCTCCATTGCGTTGTTGCGTGGGGCAATGACTGTTTTACTGATTTACGCTGCTATCCGGTTGTTTTATACAATCAATTTATTCACTATTATTTTCTGGTATTTATGTTGGGCAGAGAATCCATAAAATACATGGCCATGTTAGAGAAACAAAACTGACTCATAAATGTTTTGACATTCTCCTGTCAGTGAGAAAATCGATTTGAATCTATCAAATGTATCTCCAGCATTCACAGAGTATACTTTGTTTTTCCCTTTCTTACCATTTGGACCCAATTTGCGGGGAGATTCCCTTTGATCTCAACCGATTCTACCCCAAAATTAAACCAATCAAACAAATGGATGGCCTGCAAGTATTACCGTAGTGGTTTCTCTGCTCCAAAATGATTGACATCTTTAATGGCAGTGCCTTGGTCTTATGGTTAGATGTTCCCTGGTAACTGCTTGCAGGTATCCATGGGCAATGGAAACGGCCACCCGAACGGGCACACCAACACCGCAGATTTCTCCCTTGTTGAGGAGGAACCGTGGAAGCGCGAGTAGAACAGCATACAGATCCTGCTCCGCCTTACCCTGGGCTCCACAAGTTTCCCCCTCCTGACGAAAAAACAGAAAGTAACTAAATGTCAAAGCAACCAGAGCTCATAGTAGCTCGGTAGTCTCTATCCTTGCTCTCTGCTGGTTGCTTGTCGAGTGATCTGACCAAGGTATATGCACTGACTGTGGAATGAACCTTCCCGTCCCACAAAAAAACAAATGTACAACTAACGTACACAAAGTTACAAATGACCTACGTAGGTCTCAATTAGATCGCAACCTCCAAAAACCGATTACTATGCTGAGCTGGTGCTTTCTGAGGCACTGTATAGAGAGAAGGGCCCATTCCGGGTGCTGTGTTCTGAGCCTTACTCCGTCCTGCCTGCTCTCTGATACACACAACACTGAATGTTTGTCATGCCACACAAACTTTGGAGCAAACAATGGTCCTTCTGAGGTTTTTGTAAGAGAAATATAGGGGTTTTGTTATCTTCAGAGGAAGTGCATGGCATGTGTGCTCATGTGTACAACGGGCAGTTGAGCTGTGTTATGGTAGAAGTTGAAAACCCTCTCTATAGAAAACAATTTCGTCAGTCATCACAATTGAATAATTATCATCAAGTAATTTAATTTTCATAAACACTTGATTATCAGTTCTGTCTTTTTGGAGTGGTGGTCAATAAATTCGTCCTAACTCGGATTTCCAGTGTTTTTGACGCTTCCCAAAACCTGCTGCCTTCTGATAGATAAAAATAAAATACCGAGCCTTGGTGAATGACATTCCCCCCCAAAAAATTCTGAATGCATAAACTGACAATAAACTGAATAGCCGCTAAAGGGACCACTTTTTTCAAACAGTCAATGCAACACGAGTCCGAAACAATTGCAAGTAGATTCACAATTGTGCACGGCGCTAAAGGAGCTGCAGTACCTTTCACTGTTTTGACTTAGAGGATTTCACTCTGGCATCGGCACACATGATCAGCCCCTAAGCACCGGAGCTTACCTCTGGACTTAACATCACTAAATGCCTCCAAATGTGGCTACTGGGTATTTATAGACAGCCAACAACGCAAATGGCCCATACGGACGGTGTTAGGAAGACATGTGCAGAGGCAGGCGTGTAGAGGATTTGATTTGTTCCCTCCCCTGGCTGGAAGAGCACACACGCACACCAACAATAAATATATTATATATGTTTTGTGTGTTTGTGTGTTTATGTATGTCAGTATATGTGTGTGTGTGTGTGTGTATGTACATGAAAGAGTGAGGAAGACGAGGTGGAGAAAGAGTAGCAAGGGTGCATTGTCTTGTGAGCTGAGCACTGTCTGCACGTGCACAGCGTGTTGCTATATCTATGCTAAACGACAACCTTTTGCCTTGAAGATGTCAACTGTATCCCCTGCAGTCAGTCGGCGTGACGACAAGGACCATGGAAATTACAGTCAAACCGTTCATATCCCTAGAAAACTAGTCCACGTCAATGTCTAGCGTCCCTTCACGTGACACTGACCGAGGAAGGCAGGTCCTACCTTTTGGGAACTTTTATTTTAGGAACTCGCAAAAAACGTGTACGCCATGTCCACATAGCAAATATAATCACAGCTAATGTATATTGCAATCATTTATTAGATGACTATTTGGGGTTAGACGTCATATGCACAACCGTGCACTTTGACTTTCACTGGAACATGGCTAATGATGTTCTGCAACGACATGGTTAGAACTCTGCAATGGATTCTGGGTAGTGTCACAACTGGTCCTGCTAGTTTAAGCCAGTGCTCTCCAAACCACTCTAGCCAAAACCAGATAAACAGCAATTAAATCTCCATGTTTAAAGTGCCTCCTTGCACTTTGTGTACATGTAGATCCAGGTGTATATTTTGGTGAAAGTTGTATTGAATCCCAAACACATACAATCCCCCGGAGTTTTTTGCTCAGGGTTTCAATAACGATATAAAATGTATGTATATGCAAATATAAAAATGTGAACAACTTTGTTTGTATATTTTTTTGGGTAGGAGTCAAATAGTTTCATATAGGTATTTACTTGTTAATAAACATATCCAATTGTTTGGTATTTTTCAGGGTGATAGCTGTAGTTAAAACTCTTTATGCATACACAGAATGTTCCAGAATACAAGACTGGAAAGAAAGAAAATTATGACAAAAAATATGTATTTTTCAGACGCTATTATGGACCGGGCGGTGTTATTTCATGGTTGCTTTTAAAGTGTTATTATTCATTTTGTTATTAGGATGACAAGATAAGAGGGAAGAGTCAAATTAATAGGTGTTGTTTTCTCAGAGCTGTATCAAGAAGACAGGGCAGGCATCAAAAGAGCGTTGGTGCTGGCAGCAATGTCTGTTTTGTTAGCTGAACATCATATCCATCCCACCTTTGCAAAATATTGTAAAGGCATAGCTTACAATGGTAAACAATCAATGCTTTGTCAATTCCTTTTTATTTTTAGTCACACCTCGTTTCTCAGTTTGGCTTTTTCCTCTTGTTATTTTTTTATGTTGAAATGTAAAATTAGATCATTCTGTCTATTTTCTATCATTGATTTTGATTTAATGCACATATTGGATGTTTTTTTTCTCACTGTTGTTTGACTTATTTCACTTCAGTTTGCTCCTGTACCGTGGCGGCGGTTGACAGTGAGAATGTTTGTGAGGGTGAGGGAGGTGATGACAAATGTTCAGTCACTGTGACCGAACACTAGTTGGTTAAACCTATATATTACTTACAACTTACCCTATTACATCTGACACCATAATGTATGTCCGTACCACATGTGTCTACCATGTCTGATTTGGTTTGGCACAAGATGGCAACCCTTGACAGCATGATTTGTGCATTGTAATATACATATGTTCTGGAATTACAAGCAATTTTGAATAACGAAATAAACTGTTGATCCTGGCAAATATCTAAGTCTATAATTCACTTTATTGTGTAAAACTACCGAAAGCAGGGATGTCCAGAGGACATAATGTGTATTAGGCTACACTGAAATGAATTGCACCAATACAGTATTACTATGATTTATTTATTTTATTACTGTTTACCAATTAAGTTAGAATTCATCACACAAAGTTTTACATACCAAGTACAAACCAGCAGATACCTGTAGTCCAATCTAATGTAAAAAGAACAGCTAAGGCACACACACAAACAAGAGGCCTAGACTTCTAGTTACAGAACATCTGAAACACTTTATTATTGGTCTGGGTAAGGCCTCAAGACCATGCAGCAAACTTCACCTTAAACAACACAACAGATCAAAAGACCGTGTCTATCACATGTAAGTGAATGCAATTGGCTCAATGTCTAGATAATGGGTATTGTTTCTCTGTAGTCTCGTCATCACGCAGACATTTACCAGCAGAATACATAAAATGACATGTAGAATATAATGACCTCCAAAGGTATCATTTTTATATGGAGGAATGAGAGCAAAGTAAGAAGATGTGAATAGAATTTAACCAATATCTCTAAAATATAGTTTTGAAAATTAAACAAATGTGTTTTTTGTGTCTTTCATGTCAGTTGAAATAAGTGGTAGGCTATCAAACCCCTTGAGCTGGCATCTTGGAGCAATTTGCACCAACATTTTCTCAGTCTATTTCAAGGTGAAGTACAGAGTAATGAATAACAGACTGGTCAACACTTATACCCTCACAAAGCTCGTGAGCTGAAGAACACAATGGAGTAGTGGTCAATGCAATTAAAGCAGGACATTGGGATTCTTGTTCTGAAATCCCAGTGTGTCCACTATCTTATAAATAGGTTATTTTGAAAAGACAAGCCATTCAACACAGTAATGGTAGTTATATTTTGCAGCAATGACTTGCCCCACGAAGAAGTGAAAATGGACAACGGAGGCTGCAATTAATATGTATGTGTTTGTAATACTTTAAGGAAGCAATACAATACAGTAATCCAGCTATAACAGTAAGCCAGCTGCTGTAGCTGGATAACTGATCCTTCTCAGCTAACATAACTGGCAAAAAATGGGATGCGCGCATTGTTCTTAAAATAACGTTAGTGTATATAATCAGCAGATGGCTTTGCTGGATAACGTTTGTCTTCAATTGCTATAGCTAGGAATGTGTACTTAATTTCTCCAATACCAGACACGTAAACCAGAATAACTAACTGAAATTTTTGCAGCGTTAACTGGTTTGTAATATGACGCACACGATCCAGTCTGGAGCTAAAACCTACTGTATACAGTGCCTTGCAAAAGTATTCACCCCCTTGGCATTTTTTGTGTTTTGTTGCCTCACAACCTGTAATTAACATGGATTGTTTTAGGATTTGCATCATTTAATTTACAGAAGATGCCCACAACTTTGAAGATGTTGTTATTCATTTATTGTGAAGCAAACAACAAATAGGACAAAATAACAGACAAAGTCAATGTGCATAACTATTCACCCCCCTAAAGGGCTCCAAGTCTCTTTGGATAAGTCACTATGAGATTGCCACATTTTACCACTGGGATATTTGCCCATTCCTCCTTGCAAAACTGTTCCAGCTCCTTCAAGTTGGATGGTTTGCGCTTGTGAACAGCAATCTTTTAGTCTGACCACAGATTTTCTATTGGATTGAGGTCTGGTCTTGGACTAAGCCATTCCAAGACATTTACATCTTTCCCCTTAAACCACTCAAGTGTTGCTTTAGCAGTGTGTTTGGGGTCATTGTCCTGCTGGAAGGTGAACCTCTGTCCTAGCCTCAAATCATGCACAGAGTGCTACAGGTTTTGCTCAAGAATTTCCCTGTATTTAGCACCATCCATCTTTCCCTCAACTCTGACCAGTTTCCCAGCCCTGGCTGGGATAGTGTTCTTTGGGATATGTGATGTGTTGGGTTTGCGACAGACATAGCGTTTTCTTTGATGGCCGAAAAGTTCAATTTTAGTCTCATCAGACCAGAGCACCTTCCTCCAAACATTTTGTGAGTCTCCCACATGCCTTTTTGCAAACTAAAAACGTGCCATTTTGTTTTTTGCTGAAAGTCATGGCTTTCTTCTGGCCATAAAGCCCAACTGGAGTGTACAGCTTATTATCATCCTATGTACAGATACTCCAGTCTCTGCTGTGGAACTCAGCAGCTCCTCCAGGGTTACCTTCGGTCTCTGTGCTGCCTCTCTGATTAATGCCCTCCTTGCCCGGTCCGTGAGTTTTTGTGGGCAGCCGTCTCTTGGGAGGTTTGCTGTTGTGCCATGTTCTTTCCATTTGGTTATGAAAGATTTGATGGTGCTCCTGGGGATCATCAAAGATTTTGATATTTTTTTATAACCTAACCCTGACTTGTACTCCTCAACATCATTGTCCCTTACTTGTTTGGTGAGTTCCTTGATCTTCATGGCAGTGTTTAGTTAGTGGTGCCTCTTGCTTATGTGTTGCAGCCTAGGTGTGTATTTGTACTGACAGATCATGTGACACTTAGATTGCACACAGGTGGACATCATTTCACTAATTATGTGACTTCTGAAGGTAATTGGTTGCACCAGAGCTTCTCATGGGCTTCATAACCAAGGGGGTGAATACATATGCACATGCCAATTTTCATTTTTTTATTTCAAAAAATAGTTTTATGTATATATTTTTCTCATTTCACTTCTCCAACTTAGACTATTGTGTTCTGATCCATCACACACAATTCAGATTAAAAAACATTGAACTAAAGGCTGTAATGCAACAAAATAGGTAAAAAGCCAAGGGTGGTGAACACTTTTGCAAGGCACTGTACTCATACTTCTATGTAATACTTACAGTTTCATCTTTATTCAAATAAAAATAATTGCCTATTCTTTTATGTTAACAGCACAAAGTCCACTCAAAATGTTTTAAAGCACATTAGTTGTACTGTTGTTTGTTAATAGTTTTTAATTATCCCAAGTGAATTAGTATGAGTAAATGTCGGAATGGAACAGAGAAACATAATTGGAAACCATTTTGTGTGGGCAACGTGACCTGCAACAATGGTTTGGGAATTCCTCTATGACGCAGTTATCAGTTGGAGAATATAGAACTGTGCCTTACCAACAAACATAGGCAAGTTAAGTATGCTTATTGTAACCCTACATACTGACCATTAGAAGCATATTGAATGCCATATATGTAAGGACACACCCATAGAACATATTGTGAGAAGCCGGTACTCAAATACAGGGTAAAAAACTAAGAGACCTTGGCAAATTGAACACTTCTGATCCTCACTCAAAATATTCCTTTTCAACTTTTTTGGAAAGGAAAGAAAAAGGTGCCGTGGCCTAAATTTTTTCCAGAGCTGTATGTTTGTGTCAAGTCTTGCCTAACATTTGTTGAATATCTGCATATTTGTAACACAAATGAGAGTCCCTGAGTAGACAAAAAATAATATTCAGAAGTTTACTTTATTTTTTTACAGGATTACCAAAAACATGTGTACATTTTATGTTTTTTGGTGAAAACAGTGCAATATCATGAGAACAACCTCAACAACGATGTCAAAAACCAGAACAACAACAAAATCAACAACACAAACAACAACATGACAAAAACAAGACAAACGAAAAACTCGTCGGGGTGCTGGGAACATGAACTGTGAACACTAATGTGTGACAGTATTTGGAACATTGATGTTACAAATATGGATGTGCCATTTTTTATTTGCAGTGCTATTTCTTTTAGGTTAGGCATAATGACTTCATCATGTCTCAGTTAAAGATTGTACTGAGTAGGCTACTGAAAGACAAAATCTATTGAACAGCCCTACAACGTCTGTAACGTCTATGACATCTGCATCGCCCACACCCGACTAATTGTCACAGGATGAAAACAAAAATAAATTACCCTCAAATATCAAATTGGATTCTTCACTTTTCACATGTGAATATGCAAACTGAATTGCTACTGTCAGCCCTTTGCACTGGGTAACATACCGATAAACCATTTTGGTGTTATGGGTGTTTCTGTTGCGCTTACAGGCCACTAAATGATCACCTTTGTGTGAAGTGATGATCTTCAATTGAAAGTAAATGGTCCTTTATAAATAAATGGACAGTGCTAGACTCGACCACAGCACTCAGTATAAAGATAGAAATGTGTCTTTCTAGAACTCCTCAGCCAAGGTGTTTAGAAAACTGACTTTTTTTGGACTTCCAAACGTCAAACAGTTTAAGCACACATTAGATATGCCCAGCATACAATCTATGTCTCAATTCACATAAACTGAATCTAGCATCATTAGGTTTTACTTCCTGATTTTACTTCCTGCTGCGCTCTTATGGGTACACTCAAAATGTCTCCCCGTTATGCTGCCAGTGACTTGGAAAGGGAAAGCCTGTTCAGATAATGACTTTTCTTTGGTCTCAATTGTTTTTATTTTGGCCTTGGCTTGCGTCTTCTCTGTCCATCTCAGTCCAGTGGTTCTTTTTCTGGGATTTCCTCCAGGGGAATGATGGTGTATTGTCCAACGTAGCTGTTCTCCTTGGGCCTCCCTCTGGACAGAAACCTTGTCGTTTCCTGCTCATCTCCCGGTGAGGCTTTGGCCGTCTCATCCTTCTCGGTCTGCGCTTGTCGATTCCAACTGCAAAACGGTTGACAAGGTTAAATGGGACGGCTGTAACTAAATGTTAACATCATTCAACACCCTTGACGCATATTCGCAGATAAATCGAGAGGTGGGTTTTACCTTTCACTGGTAACTATGATAATACAGATTGAAACCATGACGACAATGCCAAGGATGAAGACCGGGATGATCCACCAACCTGAATAAGACAAGAGGGCGAATTAAAGTCATCACCCCCACTGGTACTTGATGTGTTCACAAAACAGCATCTTAAAATTAACCATTAAACCGGAAAATATTGCCTCGTGCAACAGCAGTGCTGCCTGTTAGCTGGGATGGTGTTATTCAACAACTCACCTGCTGTAAATGCGTCACGCCGCGCCGATGGGGTTGGTTTTACATCGGCCGCCTCCTCATAAGGAACTGCATGAACGTACACATACGGTGTTAAAGTATTTACACCACAGAGATGTTTCCAAAACTTACCAAACCAGAAACGCCCCAATCAGAGCACGTAATGGTCCCTAGTCCCTGGCCCTATCTGCCAATAAATACAATGGGCCCTATTCAAGCTGGTGACCTTCTGCTGCTCGCCGGAAATCTTTGAGCAAGTCATGACCTCTCCGCCATTTTAAGTGCATGAGTTTCGAGTGTAAATAGGGCTTCAGATGAATATAATAACTCAGAAGAGACTAGCGTACCTTCAGTGGTGCCTGCTGATGTTTCCTCCACTAATGGAGCATGAACATTTGTATGATTTCCATCTTCTCTTGTGATGGGTTTTTCTTTGACAATGAACCGGAACATCTGGTCGGTGGAATCTGTTACTGTGGTACCAGTCGTATGCACGTCTCCAGACCCTGACTCGTCGATGTCAGTGTAAGTCCAGGCAGAACCGCCAGTTGAGGTGAAGGGCTGTTCAGTGGTTGGACGCTCCGTGTCCATCTTTGCTGCCCTGGCTTTCTGCAACCCTGACGGGCTGATTGGGTTAGAACTAGCCGTGCGGCTGTACCCTTGGGTTTGACTTGGGCCAGTGGTACTGAAACGTGGAAGAGGATCAAGGGAGATCAGGCCTTCTTCTTCCAACTCTGAGATGGGAGTATGGCTTGGGCTGCCCTCCACAGTACCGGCCTGCTCAGCGCTGCCGTCCATATCATCCGTGCTGCCCTCAGGTTCAAAGGTTGACGACCAGGCTTCCAGGTCAGATATAATCCGGCCAGTGGTCTCTAAATGATTAAAGCCCGATGCATTTTCATCACTGCTGGATGTCGCGTTGGTAGCATCTTGGGGACCCGCAAAAAGACTCGGGTCGGACTTGATATCAGGGAGTTCTGTGAAGGCTGTGACAAACAGAAGGAAAAAAAGATAATTTCACTGTTAATTACCATACAACTGTTAAATAAGTTACTCAATGCCCTGACTATTATCCATGAAGTAACATGACTTTGATATCTTTACCGCAGAAAGGCCCCAGAGGCTCCCACATTAACCACCTGTGTGAACATGTGCCGAACTGACATGCCTGTACAATGCGTGACGGCAGGCATGTCACTGAGATGACTAATCTCACCCTGCCTTGGTGCGTAACAGAGGAAAGGTAGTCATTTGGCAAATCATTTGATTTCATTAAAACCACAACGTGAACACATCCAGCTAGAGTAAACAATGGCTTGGCTCCATTCTTTTTCTTTGTTATGTTGCAATAATGATTCAACAAAGTGCTACTTCAAAGGATTCTGGGAAAACTTTGTATAGGTGCCCAAATGTTCCGCCCTGAAAGATGCATTCACATTAATAATGTGTTCTGGTTTCCTGTGGTCCAATTGCCAATATATCTGTAACCCATTTTACAAGTAACTAGGTGAATCTCCTAATGGATCTTATCTGTTTGCTTATAATGTCTTGTGTCATTAACAAAATACTTTTATTTAAACAATAGGAGATTTCTCTTCAAATGTGTACTTTTTCATATTAATGTTGTACTGGCCTTTGCCACTTGTTTGGTTTGCTCCACTTTTGGTATTTATTCCCAGCTGGTGTCATTATTTGCTTTCTATCTTTCTATTCACTTTCACTGGACACACCCATGTATCCCTTTCAGAACCCATTTTTCTTCCAGACCTGTTTCTCTTCTTTTCACTGTTGATCGCCTGCAATCCTTTGTTAGTTACCTATTCCTCTGAGCAACTTATTAGGGAACGTAAGCCAGTGTGTCAAACAGTACACCTTGGGTTTCAAATTCAAACACATTTGGCGACAGAGTTACTATTCACCAAGGTTTCTCCCTGCCTGTGCTTGTCTCGAGCTCTCCAGAGCACTTTGGTGTCACATTCAGGATATGCAGTAATGCACCCGATGGAATAGCTCAGCAGACTCTACAAAGGCTGCTGTGTATCTATGTGGGGTGGGGTCGGGCTGGGGGGCACCAAACGTGTAATGAATAGATTCCACAGGAATCACCTAGCTAGAGTACAGGCAGCCCTGAAACATGATGAGGCTCTCCAAAGAAGCCCAGAAATGTGCAGACTCACCTGAAAAGCGACAGAACACTCGCTGGCAGGGTTACCTGAGGTCTATAAGCTTGTGCGCGGAAAACAACAGGAGGTTGTTTAACACAATGCCCCATTTCACCAGGCTGAGCTGCCATTGGTCAGCTGGGGAAGCCCTTGATTGGATGGATGTCTCATGGAGTCCATGACATATAATATGGTGTCTGTCCGTCTGTCTCTGTGTCTGTGTTTTCTCAGACTACTGTTTACTAAAATAGTACTATGGACTAACCATATCCGACGTTTTGACTTGGACCACGCACATATACCGATTTGACCAGGACCGAAGCATAGATCATTGTTTGTGTCTACCTTTATAGCACTTTTTTGGTACTATTCCAACTATTGTTTGGTATGTATTTAGCATACATAAATGCTAATAGAAAATGTAATAAAAACATTTTGTTTCTGTTTCCATTCGAAATGGAATTGTAATGAATAAACATGGATTCTCATGATATTCTACCCACATGGTCTATAAATGATGTAAAACATTGCTAAATCATCTCTCCCAGGAGGTTCAGCTTATCACGATTCGCGACACGATAGAACTGATACATCCAGAATTTTTTAAGACCCTATCACGTTTCTGATTTAAAACAATGTGTTGCATATTCCAAATACATGTTTAAGCCACAATCCACATATTACAGACCATTCCTTAATTTTGGCAGAGCCTAATCGAACAATGAGCAGCTGTCAGTCAAACCATGGTCCCTTAATAGAATACTCTTCTTCAATAGTGTACCAAATTCATATTTGATGCATAATGTAGGAAATTCTTATGGGACTTAAAGTGCCTTGCTCCTCTATTTAAAAACAGTATCCCATGTACCTACTGAAATCCCATTCCTCAGGTCAGCTATATCAGATCTTGTGGAATGTGAAGTTAATATGTCACCAGAATGTAATGCAACGCCAAGTTAGAATGTTCTCTCTTTCAGAAACATAAAATAAAATTGTTCACAGAAACATTCTTTCAGACAGAAGGTCTAACTCTCATCAGGCATTTACATTAGTTGGCATAATTGGGGGGGAAAAACATGCAGAAATTTGATATCAAAATTGTCACTCACCAGGGACTGGGTGAGAGTATACAGGTACCATAAGTCCCAGAATGAGTCCAAGCAGTAGGGTCCACATCTTGAAATCAGAGAATTTCAACTGGAGAAGATATACAAGACAATGTAGAACTAGGCTCTCAGGTCCTTCTGTTCTCAGGAGGGCTGATGGGTATTCATAAGAGAGTCTGTGGGATGACTAAAGTGGTTTGAAAGTAGCTTGCCATTTTATACTTGGATGTATCACTACATCATCAAGGGCTAGTGGCACAATCAATGGCTGGAAGCAGGTGACGCAAACCAAGAACACACCCTCTTAACCACTAACATACCCTCTTTTTTTCTGTGATACTTTCTCTGTCTCTCTCTCTCTCTCACACACACACACTCACACACACACACACACACACACAACCACACAAACAAAAGCGCACACTCATTTTGTTTTCTTACGGAGACCACAAGTACTGTTCTCATTTAAAGTTTTATTTACCTTATTTACCCTTAAACCTCACTCCCTAAACCTAACCTGAACCGTAAAACTAGCCTTAACCGCTAAACTGGACTCTAGTTTAACTCTTTCCATAATCCTATAATTACCTGAATGTAACCTAGCCCTAACACATAATCATTAATGTCAACTTCCCCCCCAAAAGTATATTATTGTATGTATCACTGTATTTTTCCCTATTAGTGACCTACCCCCGAAAAAATTAGGGAACCTATTTTTCAGGTCTAACAATATTTTTGGGTACACTGGATCCACGTAGGTACATATAGTGATGGTTTACACACACACACAAACACACACAAATGGTTTCACATTGCGAATGTCGTTTACTTTTTCTCATGTTAGCAATACTAATTTGTTTTACATGATACAGCTAGATGTGTGTTCTGCCAGAGTAACCACGATGTGACGGGGAGAACCTGAGGGTCTTTGGCAGACCTGCCTGTACCACACCAGGTGTGACGACTCAGCGGCATTTCCGACAGCAGCGTTGATTTTTCAGGTGACGGAATACGCGTGGGAAGAAGGCACTGTCTAGTCTTGCCCGCCACACCTCCGGATGTCACTTCCTGTTTGGGCACCTGTGACCATTTAGAGAAGTTTTAGGGTGCTTAAGAATTTGCATGCTCTTACATGCAAGGGCACACGCTTGCACACACACACACACACGCGCGCACGCACGCAATAGGAAAAGCAGTAAGTGTTGAGCCATGGTAGTCAACCAAACAGTGTCTATATTTTTGATCGCCATACATTCTCAGTGACTTTACCCAAGCTGCAGAATGAACTTGTCTTATTGATATGGAGGACTGTTTGCCCTTTCTGAAACCTATGTTTATTTTCATTCAGGAAATCACTATAAAAGGCACCGAAAAATGGATTTGGCAACCAGCATCTAAATCAGGATTGGACATTCTTTGTCATGCTTTATCGGCAGTTGAAAGTTTGTAACCAGCAGGGAGCTTCCTTTGTCTTCTGTTTCAGGATAGCTGATATTTGTTTTCTGTTTCAGGACAGTTGAAGATCATTCTGCGTGTTCCTGACAGGCATCCACACCAAGCCAGTCTGCTTCTTTCTAAACCTCTCTTCCAACGAAGTAGTTACCTGGGAGTTGCTAGGGTGTGATGACACCAGTTAAGTCCTGCAGAAAACACCACCCTGCTCCGCCCAGAGCCGATCGCCAACTTGCATCACCCATGGGGCTTTTCAGGCAGTCATCGGATGATAACACATTAAAACCCAGACTAGGGTGATCAGCTTGGTGCTAAGAAAAAGCCCTTTCACACCACGACATCACCTGAAAGGCTGGGACGAACGACATTCAGACAAGTACTCAGACAGATGATTTACTTTATGTGGCAAAAACCATTGTGGCTGCAAAACAGGATTTTATAGTTTTTTTTTTCAGCCCAGAAAGATAAGATACTTTGGGGACGCATGGCGTGCAGTGAGGGAAAAAAGTATTTGATCCCATGCTGATTTTATGTGTCTGAAACAATCAGTCGGTAATTTTAATGGTGGGTTAATTTAAACAGTGAGAGACAGAATAACTACAAAAAATCCAGAAAAACGCATGTAAAAAAATCTTATAACTGGATATAAGTATTTGAGGATCCTCTTAAAGGAGGATATCCTTTTAAAGGGAGTGCTCCTAATCTCAGTTTGTTACATGAATATAGGACAGTCCAAAGAAGCAATCAATCAGATTCCAAGCTCTCCTCCATGGCTAAGACCAAAGAGCTATACAGGCATGTTAGGGACAAGATTGTAGACCTGCACAAGGCTGAAATGGGCTATAAGGCCATTGCCAAGCAGCTTGGTGAGAAGGTGGCAACAGTTGGTGCGATTATCTGCAAATGGAAGAAACACAAAAGAACTGTCAATCTCTCTTGGTCTGGGGCTCCATGCAAGATCTCATCTCGTGGAGTGGCAATGATCATGAAAATGGTGAGGAATCAGCCCAGAACTACACAGGAGGATCTTGGTCCCCCAAACATCGAGGTGGAAACATTATGCTTTGGGGGTGTTTTTCGGATGATGGGCCAGGACAACTTCATGGCATCTAAGGGACGATGAACGGGTCCATGTACTGTCAAATCTTGGATGAGAACCTCCTTCCCTCAGACAGGGCATTGAAAATGAATCACGCATGGGTATTCTAGCATGACAATGACCAAAAACACATGTCCAAGGCAACAAAGGAGTGACTCAAGAAGAAGAACATTAAGGTCCTGTAGTGGCCTAGCCAGTCTCCAGACCTCAATCCAATAGAAAATCTGTGGAGGGAGCTGAAGGTTCGAGTTGCCAAACGTCAACCTCGAAACCTTCATGACTGGGAGAAGATCTCCCAAGAGGAGTGGGACAAAAGCCCTCCTGAGATGTGTGCAAACCTGGTGAACAACTACAAGAAATATCTGACCTCTGTGATGCCAGCAAGTACTAAGTCATGTTTTGCAGAGGAGGTCAAATACTTATATCTCTCATTAAAAGGCAAATCAATTTATAACATTTTTACACGCTTTTTTTGGATTGTTTTGTTGTTCTGTCTCTCAGTGTTCAAATAAACCTACCCAAAAAATTATAGACGGATCATTTCTTTGTCAGTGGGCAAAAGTACAAAATCTGCTGGGGATCCAAAAAAATGTCCCTGTATATCACTGTATATCGTATCGACTGTGATGACTCAGGAATTTCCACACTTGCTTCCTAGTCGACAGGTTGTTTCCAATATACAGTTACTACCAGTTACAGTGCATGAGCATGTGTGCGTGTGTGGGTGTTTAGCAAAGATCAAACCACTGCATTCAGAAAATATGCATCTTGGTGCAATTTAGTTTTGCTTTAAGGAGTGGATAATCTATTTGTCAACAACATTAACTGCCACTGCAGTGATCACCTTACAACAGAAACTAATGTATGTCCAGCCAAAATACCTAAGACTCCCCTGGCTGAGAGGAAGAAATTGGGTTCAATTTAAATACATATAGTTGAATTCTCAAATCGCCTACTCTGTATCTATTGTTTTCGGTTTTTCCTGTAAGTCCTCTGAATATGTACTATGGTGTGAATATTATAGGCACATTTTAGTTAATGGCGCCTTCCTGTTTGAGGAGATCTGGTTTTCTTTGCCCTTTTTCTTGTCAAATGAGCGTATAGACATGTGCACACGCAGGGCAGTGATCTTGAATCAAGTGTGTGCTTGTGTGTTGCTATTAGACACAACAAAGCAGCATGGTAGCAGTGTTGCAGCTGCAAATGATTGTTAAGAAAGCATTCGGTCAAAGACTTATGGCAATTCTTGATGCTGTTGGCTTTGATGTAACAGTTCCAATTGCTAGATCAACAGAGAGCAATTTCATGTTATTTTATAAAATGATGCCCCCATGTACAGGGAGATTTGTGTTTTCTTTTACATTACGTCTATATACTGTAAGAATAAAACATAACAGAGCCAAATATGATTTAAAAACAATAAAATCACAGTTGAAACTATAATTTGTTTAAAGTTCACCCAGTGCAGACAGAAATGGACAGGCCACACCTCAGAGCCTGGTTCCTCTCTATGTTTCTTTCTCCATTTCAGCCCTTTTAGAGTTTTTCCTAGCGACTGTGCATCAAAACTGTCGTTGCTTGCTCTTTAAGGTGTTTTGTGAAAGCACTTCATGACAACAGCTGATGTAAAAAGGGCTCTATAAATTCAATTTGATTGACAGATTAATGGCAATAATTAAAATGTAAATGACATGTATTTTATAAATGTCTGTACATTAGCAGTTTTCACTAAGTGATTATAAAGACACCATTAATTAAATGCCACCAACCAAGAATGAAGATGTTGATGTTCAATGAGTAGAAAACACATCCTAGAAAGTCAGGAGGTTTGGCAGATACCTAGAAAGGAACCAACCTCGGGGCTAGTACTCCTCTGGCCGTGGTGGGTGGAGATTACCCAAGTACGCCTTTCAAATAAAACTATGCTAAAACACCTTTTCCTCTGTAGTAAATGAAAATGTCTATTCGTTTTTCACAAGCACCGTATTCGTATTCACAAAGGGGGCATAAATTAAAATCTGCAGGAGAAAATGTAAACATCTGTTGGCTTTTCATAGGCGAGTGTGGAGGTTGAGACAAAGATGGCAATGCATCCAAATGGGCAGTGACAACAGGATTCGTCCAACATAATCTAGATCAGCAACAAGACCAGATGGAATTTGACAGGGACAGCTTGGAGTCGTCTGATAGAATCTACATCAGCAACAAGACCAGATGGAATTTGACAGGGACAGCTTGGAGTCGTCTGACAGAATCTACATCAGAAACAAGACCAGATCGAATTTGACAGTGACCGCTTGGAGTCGTCTGACAGAATCTACATCAGCAACAAGACCAGATGGAATTTGACAGGGACAGCTTGGAGTCATCAGACATAATCTAGATCAGCAACAAGACCAGATGGAATTTGACAGTGATAGCTTGGAGTCGTCTGACAGAAACTAGATCAGCAACAAGACCAGATGGAATTTGGCAGTGACAGCTTGGAGTCGTCTGACAGAATCTACATCAGCAACAAGACCAGATGGAATTTGACAGGGACAGCTTGGAGTCGTCTGACAGAATCTAGACCAGCAACAAGACCAGATGGAATTTGATAGGGACAGCTTGGGGATAAGGATTCCTCACAGATACTGTATGATGTAGTAAAATGTGTAATGTTTGGGGGCTGGTTATGCTTCTATTGGTCAGCGGGCCGTTGTTACGGTCAACAGAATCATGAACTCGAACAGATACCAGGACATTTTAGCAAAAAAACGCAGTTATCACCGCCTGGAAGCCTGAAACGTGGCTGCACATGTATCCACCAGGAAGACAAAAGGTTGTGCGTCTTTAAAAATATTGGATGATACGTTTAAGCAGTCTTTGTTTATGGTTGTGAATTAGATGTAATAATTTTTTTCAGGGTAAGCTTTTGTTAGTTTAGTGCGGTGTATTTACAGATTTTAAGTCCGTTGATTGTCAAAAACCGGTGCGACAGTCTGATCATTTCGTTCAGGCAAAACGAGAAACTGCAAGCTCTAGAGGGCCTGACGAAATCCTGTCGCACATGTATGATGAACTCCCCCTGCCTTCTAACGAACACACAAAGAAACTCGGAAAGGTATTTAAAAGTTAGATTTGTTTAAAACGATGCGATGTCGTGTGTAGATTCATTAAGAAGTATAACAACATTAACGTCACGTACTTCTTTTTTGTTTACTTACTGGTTAGTGCTGCAAGCCAGCAAGCAAGCTATCGCATCTCTATCCTAATATTGTCTGTTTTTTCTGTAGTCTTGGTGAGCTCTACAATTACCTTTTCTCCCCAAGCTGTTAAAATAAACTAAAATAAAATAAAATACAGTTGCCGTCGCTTGCATGTTGTGAAAGTTGAAACTAAGGGGTAAAAGAAAAAACTTTGGTTTGGCACAGGAGCCCAATCCGGAATTCATTTAATGGAGGTAATTGTCGTTTACTGTACTACTGTGTAGGCTAATTTATCTGTCCTATGGTAAGTTACAGGATCCTGCGAGTCAAGAACAACAGTTAAACCAGTTTTGAAAAGACCACAGAACTTGATCTTGCTCTACAACCGTAAACATGGTGAAGGGAAAAGAACTGTCTGAGGATCTGAGGAATTTGATTGTATCCAAGCATGGTCTTAAGCAAGGGTACAAATCCATCGCCCGTGATGTTGGAATTGCTGTCTCCACAGTTCGTAATATTATCAGGAAACATGCTATATATGGAATTGTAGTGAACCTCCCTGGACGTGGTCGCAAGAAGAATTTGCATCGAGCTGTTGAGAATGGGACACCTTGCAAGAAGAAACTGGTTGAAGTGGCTGATGAAGAAAATACTTGTTCAAAGAAACTGGTTGAAATGTCTGACAAAGAAAAAACTCTTAAGAAGAAACTAGTCAGAAATTGTGTTAAAGAAAAAGCTATCAAGAAGGAACTGGTTGAAAATGTTTGTAATGAAAAAACACAGAAGAAGGGAATAGTTAGAAAGGTTAACAAGTCATCCTTTATTGTATCTAGCCAAGAGAAAATGGCCTCTATTCCTGGCATAAGGACGAGGACTCAGGTTCACAAGGACGAGAACTCTGGTTCAGAGACAACTGAGTCTCAGGTATGTTAAATTGCTAACATTGCTAACATAATGTGACATATGCAGACACAACCTGTACGCTGCACACTAAAAGGTAGAAGCAACAGGAGAGAGTGAGAGGAGTAAGGAGGGAGAAAGAGTCAATGAGGGAAATCACGTGAGTTAGGAAGCAACTGGTGTGTCGACATGGTATCCATCCACTGGGTCTTGTAACATTCCATCATGTCATCTTGTTCTAGGACAAGGAACATCCCCGGGTTCTCATCCCAGAACTGTGCCGGCTCTTCTACAAACTCGGTTGGGTTACTGGGACAGGTGGAGGGATAAGTTTAAGACATGGGTATGGGACTCTGATATAAAATCATTTGAATTAAAAACATGTACATGTTCTTTAGTCAAACGTGGCAGACTATAATGAAATAAATGAATCTGCAAAATAGTGCTTTTATTTGTAAAGTTATTGGCCTAACACTTCCACTTCCTGAAGTGTTCTAACTGCAGGTCTAGCTCTTTGTGACTACAGTCAAATACACACTCTGCAATGGCTGATACTAACTTAGTGTAGTTTTATAACTCAACTGCAATCCTTAAGTGTAATTGTGATGAGAAGTCTTTGGCTGGTTTAATTTATTTAGCTACTACAATGATAGATGGACCCAAAAAGCTAATTTGATGCCCTACTTGACAAACTGATGTATAATGTCCCTTTCTCCATTTAACTCAGAGACCAGATTTACATTGCCCCGTCTGGAGTCCAGAAGGAGAGACTACAGGTGAGTACATCGTACACCGATCCTGGCCACATAGTTGGAGAGTTTTTCGGGAGAGACCTCTTACGTGTCTGTTTCTGCTGTGCCCGTTAGCCAGAGGACATGTTTGTGTGTGATATAGAAGAGAGGGATATCAGTGTCCCA
>JACXGJ010003493.1:0-53322 GCA_016801105.1 Esox niger
ACATGTGTTAATAAAGTTGTATGTATTCGAATAAAGCTTACCATGAACATGTGTTAATAAAGTTGTATGTATTCGAATAAAGCTTACCATGAACATGTGTTAATAAAGTTGTATGTATTCGAATAAAGCTTACCATGAACATGTGTTAATAAAGTTGTATGTATTCGAATAAAGCTTACCATGAACATGTGTTAATAAATTTGTATGTATTCGAATAAAGCTTACCATGAACATGTGTTAATAAAGTTGTATGTATTCGAATAACGCTTACCATGAACATGTGTTAATAAAGTTGTATGTATTCGAATAAAGCTTACCATGAACTAAAGTTACCATTTTTGGCAAGTTTTTGGCATTTGAACTAAAATTACCATTTCAACGTATGTTAATAAAGTTTTGGGCATTTGAACTAAAGTTACCATTTCAACGTGTGTTAATAAAGTTTTGGGCATTTGAAAGGGGCTCACCATGTGACATGGAATGCTTGTCGGCAGCCATGTTTGTTGCAGGTCATACAGGCTCCGGTGGCAGCTTTACTCTCTCTGCCCTGGTCCTCACAGATATAACACGTCTACACAAGAGGCACACCGTCACACACAGAGACAGAGGGACAAAACACACAGTGCAGCGTGTCCGTGTGTGTGTGTGCGTGCGTGCGTGCGTACCTTGTTGTAGCGATCGTGGGGGACAGACTGCAGCACGATGGGTTCCATAGTGGACACGTTAGCAAACTCCACCTCCGGGATGTAAAGGGCGCACACTACATGGGCCCAGCCTGCACACGCACACACGACATCAGACGTTTTAAGAATAACCACAAGCCGGTAAGACAGAGGGTAATGTAAGAGCAGGGGGTTAGGGTGGGGGGGGTATGGGGGGCTGGTATGGGGGGGTGCACTCTGTAACACATCCCACTGTGGAGAAAGTTAAAGTATTACCTCGGACATTTCAGTAATGATAAAAAGAAAGCAGGAAACAACAACGCAAAAACAATTCCAAGATGTCCTCCGCACAAAGTCGACAACACTAATGTCTTATCGGGAATTTCCAAAGCCGGGTTCTTTGTGTGGCCGTGAACGGGAATCGCCATCTGGGGCGACACACAGAAGTTAAACAGTACCAGCGACAGACGTTAGGCGCGGGGAACAGGGAGTGCTTCCAAACCGGAACACCAGCCCCTTCGCTTCAACTTACAGTTGACCCGCCTTTGACCCTGCCAGGGGGACAGGGGGGAGGAGAGTGTGAAAGGGGGGGATGTTGTTGTTTTGAAGTCCCTCCAAGAATCTGTCAGGACTATAAAACTGGGCCGTAAAACCGCACAGAGCCTCCACACAGGGACACGTGCACAGCTCACCAAGTCTCATCTCCCCGTGCCGTACCTCGTGTGAAGTCGGCGCTTGAAAACCTAAACAGCTGTTTATCCAGAGGGACCCTCTGTGCCATCTAGTAATTTAGGCCGCAACATCACCTGATATAAACCCCTAAGACGGCTACCATATCAGGGAGAGGGGAGGGAGGGAGGGAGACAAAGAAAACATGCACGAGAGAACTATAACAGATCAAGCAGTAAAACGGCGTGTGTGCTGGTCTGAGGTCTCCCCACAGGCCAGGTCACTGTCCCACAGCTGTGCCGCCGTCCAACACACACATTCCATCCGTGTTTACAGTCTCCTCTGTGAACTCCCGGTGACCCCATACGGGAGCCTCCTCCCCACCAGGGCACCCACGCATGACCCCGCCCACGACCCCGCCCACGACCCCGCCCACTCGTAAACACATGCAAACAATGGGGTTTAAATAACGTTGGAATAACATGGTGTCTTTTATTTTTTTGGGGGGGGGGGCAATGTTTTTTTTTGTTACTTTCCGTTGTTTTTTTTACCTTATCGGGGCACAGTTTAGCAAGGGATGAACAGAGGGCCTCCCTGGTGACAGAGTAAGAGGGGTATTTCAGATGACCATGAGCGGACGGATACAGATACGTTTCTTTCAAGACAACTCTTGGGGCAGCAGTTAGCCAAGCCTAAAGAGCAGCCGAGCAGTTCCTGGTTACTAGTTAACAAGCTGCTAAAATGAATCCCCCAGTCGACCGCGATGAGAAGTCTGTAACTCCGTCCATGAGCAAAGGCCGTTAATCCTAATTACTCAACCATCTCAGCAGTAAAGCCTGAGGGCTTTTCGTGAGGAATTTGAAAGCAAGCAAGCTAGATAAAGGCCGAAAACAAACCCATTCCTAAATGACGTTTTGCATTTCGATGGCGGGTTAAACACAGGAAACATGTGAGCTGTAGTCGTGTGTCAGCAAGAGACAAATGGAAAATATAGGAGTGTAATGCCCGAATCGGTGACAGGTTGAGCAAACCTGATCTCTTGCTCCTAATATAATAACAATAATTATGATAATGAAATGGCTTCTTCAGTTCCATTCATCATCACACACTTCTAAAGCATCAGACAAGCTCATGGCATATAGCTGATTTTCCAACATGTCAAACAACTGCAGACTATTTCCTTCGAGAACAGCCCTACACTGTACGGCGCAACAGTTTTACGGGGGCGCATGACAAAAACGACATAGAAGTCAATTGTTTTATAATATTTTGATAAACGCCTGGGCCCATCCCTAACACCACACACCTTGGAGACTCACATCCAGGAGAATGAGACCACACATGCATGGGTTTTTGAGAGCCAAAATGTATCCAATCAAAATGAAAACATAATGTATTGGTTAAATACAGATGTGGACTGCTGTGTAGACTGGATCTGACTGACTCGTGTGACTTCATCACCGCTGGCTGAGCGTGCGCTAACTGTGCCAGTTTATCCAGAGGAACTAAACGCCCTCGACCCGCTCCGCTTCAGCCCGGCCGATGTGACTCTGGGGATTTGGGGATCCATCCTTTCCAGTAGCCCCAGATCACGCCTGTCACCATGCCGACTTTGGGGGAGTGATTCTTGTCCACACGTTCGGTCACTATGGAGATGACGCTTCTCCCTAACAGCCGAGGTGAACTATGTTTATCGGATGAGTCCCGGAACATCACGCAGACTTGTGTTCTTAGTTTAGGACCGACTTCATCCGACCACGTCCGCATTGAGCTTGTCACCGTTACATCCTGTTTTGAGCTCAAGTTCTTTTTAGCAGGTGTCAGTGTAAACAGCCGGTTAACTCTTACCTCCGTTATCTGTCCTCTTGAGGGCGCCATCTTTGTGGGGGCACAGCTCACACCTCTGCAGAGAGGAAGACAGAAGGGAGGTCATGGCCTTCAGCAAAATCCTCCAGGGTTAGAAAAACACACAGCACAAAATAGTGTGCACACGCTCACGAGCGTGGCCGTTACCCTCCCTTTCCCAGTGCACATCTGGAGCCCACAAATCAAATGAACCGTTCAAACACGACCTCAGCATGTGAGGACAACCACGGGCACAGATAACAGTGTGGGCTCTCTCTCTCTCTGCGGATTTACCACTGAATTCAGAACCACGAAACGGGCGTATGAGGCCTTCCAGTCCGTTGCAGTTACACCCAGTTCCGTCATACTGTGTGGTCGCAAATTTGAGGAAGAAGATACAGCTTCTCTTACAACACACTAAGACCGCTTCCCTTTCTTCTGTCCATGTGTGGGTGTGCGCGCGTGCGCACATGTGTGTTCATGTGTGTTTGTAGCCGTCTCTCCAGTCATGCCCAATTGACCTATTACTCCACACCTCGGACAGTATGCTTCACAAGAAAAAAAATCTCTTTTATACCTAAAAAATAAAATCAGATTATATATATTAATATATAAATAAAAATACATGCAAAAAAAGTTATTTCCTCTTCCTGCCTGATTTCATCAACACAACAACATAAGAAATTTTCAACATCCACTATGAGGAAAGGCCAAACAATGCTGTCGTCTCCCCGTGAAAAATCACTTGGGCGACTCTCAAGCACAGTTTACAGCCACCCTATAAAGCCTGGACATTTCAGTCCGCATGTCACTACGTGTGTTCAGGCAATTCTGTAAATTTTTGGGTCAGAGGGTTTAGCAAAGAGAAGCACCATCGGAATGAGAAATTGATTTGGGGAAAAACAATTACTTGGGCAGTCGGGAAATAATGAATCCTTGTTTGGAGTTATGGACACGCTAGGCTAATTGTTGCTAACTGATGTTCCCAATTAGGCCTGCCACGATCGCAAGCCTGATCCACTGCCAACTGGCATCACAGGGCCTGGGCAACAACCTCTCCCTGAACTTCAGGAAAACCCCTTCTTTACTGGAAGCGGGGCGGGGGACCCACCCAGTACCACATCAACAACAGAGGTACAGCAGACCGGGTCAACAAGTTAAAGGCCCGTGTCAGAGAACTTGCCATGGCTCATCATTGCCACTAACCTGGTATGTGTGACACCCAACAAACACTACAAAGGCACTAGCAAAAGAATTGCAGCTGCATCAGAGCCTGACATGGTACCGGCTCCACACGACCGCAAGGAACCAACTACAAAGGTTTAATCCAGCCACACACTATTCAGCCTCCTACCAGTGGACAGTTGCACATATATCAGTCTATATCAGCCTATCCAATGGAAAACTGCTACCCAGCAAAAGCTCTTGGTGGGTACATGACACTGGTCATGAAAAAAATCATATTGACATCACAACATTGTTTTGGATAACTCAAATTATAAAACTTTTTTTTAAAGGAGAAAAAAGCATGATGCCTTGACATGCCCACAACAAAGACAACTTCTATCTTGCTTAGAAAGCCCGTCACAAACAAGAGCCACAGACGAGACCCAGACCGGGGAAAACATGGCAGATTTACTCAATAACATCTGCCATGTTGTTGGCCAAACTAGCAGTTGGCTGACTTTCTACATGTTACATGCACACACTCACACAGCCTCTCAGCGGGCATAGAAAGCGCCCATGGCAGCACCGCTACTGGGAAGAGGGAGGCACGTGGCTGGATTCATCCTCCGAAACACCGTGGGAAGCCACATTCCGGGGGAAGAATCTCACAAACGGGTATCTGATGTGCCGACAAGATGAGACAGTCTTTTGATATGGCAGAAAGATCTCCACAGTGGCCAGTCCCTACCAAGCTCCTGGCTCCCACGACCAGAAAGAACCGAAAGCATATCTACACTCTGACCTCTCAAATTCGAAGGAGTTTGTCCGGGGGCCCTAAAGCCAATGAACTAGGACAATGTTGGAGGGGCGCAACCAAGCAGTGTCACCCATTGTGCCCTCACCCGCGTGGCGGCTGGGTGGCAAAAACGAGAACCTTGGCGATTCAGCGGCTATGGAAGACAGAGCCGTTGGCCCAGGATTTCAAGCCCCTGTTCCTAACCAAGGAGAAACAGGAAACATGAAGCAGAGCGATTGCTGAAGCTACAGGGACAGGATGATTCTCAATGATAGAAACAATGTTTTCTCTGCAGATTATTGCACTCAGAATTCATTAACATCAACAACCACTAGCCATTATCGATGGTACAACACTGAATATAGACAGATTTAAATACTGATCACAAAGACATTACTAAACTAAAGATGCAGCCTGTGACATTTGCGATTAACATCATATTTTAAACCTCAGATTTTGTTCATTGGCAGTATTAGAATATATATCATACCTCAGTCAGACAAAATATTTGTAAGTGCATGGTTTTGACAATACAGGGCATATATTTCCACATATGACATAGTACACACATTTCAGCTACCTTATAGGAGCCCTATTGCAGCACACTACCAGTAGCCAATAATCCCAGACCACATTTTGAAGCAAAATGTATCTTGTGTTTTTCTTGCTTGCGCTAATAGGTTTTTCTTGGTCGCGAAAAAAGGGGTTTTCTTGGTCGCGGAAAAAGTTTTTTTCTTGGTCGCGAAAAAAGTTTTTTTCTTGGTCGCGAAAAAAGGTTTTTTCTTGGTCGCGAAAAAAGGTTTTTTCTTGGTCGCGAAAAAAGGTTTTTTCTTGGTCGCGAAAAAAGGTTTTTTCTTGGTCGCGAAAAAAAGGTTTTTTCTTGGTCGCGAAAAAAAGGTTTTTTCTTGGTCGCGAAAAAAAGGTTTTTTCTTGGTCGCGAAAAAAAGGTTTTTTCTTGGTCGCGAAAAAAAGGTTTTTTCTTGGTCGCGAAAAAAGGTTTTTTCTTGGTCGCGAAAAAAGGTTTTTTCTTGGTCGCGAAAAAAGGTTTTTTCTTGGTCGCGAAAAAAGGTTTTTTCTTGGTCGCGAAAAAAGGTTTTTTCTTGGTCGCGAAAAAAGGTTTTTTCTTGGTCGCGAAAAAAGGTTTTTCTTGATCGCGAAAAAAGGTTTTTCTTGATCGCGAAAATAGGTTTTTCTTGGTGGCGCTAATGTTTTTCTTGGTGGCGCTAATATGTTTTTCTTGGTGGCGCTAATATGTTTTTCTTGGTGGCGCTAATATGTTTTTCTTGGTGGCGCTAATATGTTTTTCTTGGTCACGCTAATATGTTTTTCTTGGTTGTGCACCGCAGCAGGTGGTGGTGGCCAGAGAGAAAGTCTTTGGATGAACCCACAACCTATTTCAGGGCACATATTGCGTTTTAATTCTTTTTTTCAACAGTACATGTAGCTAATCATTATCATTCAATCGCCATGTTTTTGTCCAGGTCATCAATGTAAATGAGAATTTCTTCTTGAAAGGCTTACCTCGTTAAACAAATATTAAATTACATAGAAATAAAAAGGGGTGGAGCATCAGACTGATAACAAACAGGCTCAGACAGTTCTGTTGCTATTACTAGAGTAAAATTAACTTTCAGAAACCTAAGGACTAAAGGACTTCAATCAACAAACAAAATCTTAATTTTTACTTTACAAATCTGACTAATAGTTAGCTGTGCAGATGACATAGTACAGGACTAATAAGACAAACCCCATACTATAGTGCATTTGGAAAGTAATGAGATCCATGAAAATATCATGAGAGGACGAATCAACATCTATTACCAATAATAGACTCCAAGCTGACCATCACACCTACCTGCTGGCTACCTACAGTTCACTTTCTATAGATCTCTTCCTAATCAGATTAAACTATTACAGACAGGATAGGCCTATTTTAACTGCCGCCATGCCTCCCAGCTGGGAGCGTGTCACGGGCCAACCTTGACGCAGCTGGGATGGTGTGAATGATACCGGCTCCAGGCGACGGACATCTCATTTCAACCGAGTGCGCATCATTTCAAACGCTCAAGGCGACATAGAAAACTTTCCTTCCTCGGCCAGCCAGAGCCCTTTGACAGACAGCAGGGATGTGATCTAAGGACGGCCGGTCGGCAGCCGGCATTTGGTCGATTGTTTTTTACCTTGCGGGGGGGTCCATCGATACTGCGGGACGCCCGTGACCCCCACCCACCGACCTAAAAAACAAATCACCCATCAATCAAAGCAACCCGAAGCGCAGCAACAGAAACACAAGCAAGTCACATTTCTACTTTTCCAAGAATATTAATAACCTCGTCGCTTCCAATCCTTTCTGGAGGAGATGCCTACGAAAAAGTTAATGACCAATGCTTGGTCAATGTGGCCCATCCTATAAAATAACAACGACTGTTTGAATCAGAAAAACAGGAGCAACGCACCAGAATTGGAAACAGGCACATTTTTGCACCTGGGCTAAATATTGTTTATTCCGTCAAAGCGCACAATTTCCTCTGAATCAACATACAGAGTTGGGAACTATGAACCTGAGACGTTAGAAGCAAAAAATTGGATCTGATTAAATAAAGATTTCATGGTCATGACTAAAATGTTTTTAAAATGCTCAAGGGTTCACAAACTTCCAAGCAGAACTGTATTTGCAACAAGGCACTTTCATTGCCATTTGTTTGTGTGCAGGATCATGGGAAACTCTGGAAATAACTGATTGGCTGAATGCGGAAAGACCGGCAGTGGCAATGAGCCAGGTCGGGAACACTTTTCTGGTTGTCTTGACAATACTCATTACAACTTTGTTTCTTTGAGTTAAATTGAACAGTGGCTTAAAGCATCAGGCAACTTGGTTTTATTAAAACACACAAAATATATTTAAACTATGAACTAGTCGACCAGTCGCAAAAATAAATAAATCAAAGGAGGGGACAGCCCTTCTGTAGCTGCCCTCTTCCTCAGGCTCCTTCTCCCATATTGGTTTTCAATAGCAGATTGAACTCCTGAAATTCCACCTTCAACTAATCAACTGAAGCCCATTTGGAACAGATTTGTATTTAGAAGGAAGGCAGACAACGTTGGTCCTTTTGGTTTCTCTCTGATGGCAAACTGACCTCACCTGGTTTTGCCCTCAGTACAAATGTTTCAAACCCCCAGGACGAGAGATGCTTACCCCTGATTTACATGGTTGATTTTACGATTCTGACATTGTGATGTGAACATGGAGGTTTATATTTGACACATGAAGACTTTCCAAAATGTCAAGGCAACAGCAGTTCAAATGAAATTCCTATTGTCTGGGGTTGGTGTCAGACACGTTTGCCCGGCCCAGTCATATTGTAAAGACTCAGCATGTTAGCGCCAAGAGAAAGAACAGAAAGAGTAGATAATGAAAAGCAAACAATTGTTTCAAACATTTTGGTATCTTTACAGCAGGCTATACAAAGTGCAGCTTTTGTGATCTTAAAACCAAACGTCTCTTAAAAATAACAATTGGAGCTAGAGTTAAAGCTAACCTCTGTCATTCTTATACTAACAAAGCAGACATCCCACCTATATTTAGGGAGAAGGACGAGGTACGGCCCTGAAGAAAAGGAAATAATCTCACGTTCATAAACTGAGCTATGAGAGGGCATGACCATTCAAGATACCAAATTTGTGTTGACCTTATTTGTAGTTTTTGTAAACACATACAATATTTGCGGACAGAGTAAAACAAGCTTATAATTTGGGTTCGGACGTGGCTGATAAATGATCTGATAAATGTCTCATTTATCAGCTCAGAAATGTAAAAACTAAGCATCCCAGCTTTAAAAATAAAATCTGTATTTGGATGGTTTTGTTCACATGCTTGGTGGTTTAGAATTTTTGTTTGACTTTAAACTGTAACTGCATCCCACCATGCAAAAGAGGTCCGGGTTACAGGAAACCTCACACAGCATACACATACACGTTTGGTGTATAATGGCGTACATACATGGGCCGGGACAAGAATCTGAGCGGCCTGCCACAATGGTTATGAAACAAGAAGTTAGATTGAGGCCCAGCATGGGTGGTCAGAAACGGCTGAGGTGCTAGAAGAAAAAGGGATAACTGGTTCATATGGACCGGACAAAATCTAATTCAGGCACTTTCAAGTACTTTTTCAGGCACCATTTGCCTCTTTTTCAAGTACTTCACCTAAACTAAGTAATATCACTGAATATTGTTTAATCCACTTTACATGAACACCATACAATTTATCAAGTACAACCCCTTCCCATAAAAAAACCTAGAAAGGAAACCAGCCCATGTATTCACATACTGAAGCTATTTTCTTTCATTTATTTTACTTGACCCATTAAAATATCAATTTATTTAAAGTTAATAAAGACACTCCTGTATCTACCACACAGTCCAGTATCTACCACACAGTCCAGTATCTACCACACATGCGTCAAAAGCTAGAGACAATTTTATTATGATCAATCTGCAGCTGCACAGTGAAAAGAACATGATCACAGCCACAATTAAAGAATGGTAAGCACTTAATGGATTTCTAGAGCGTATGTAACAGAAAAAACTGTCACAGTGCATTAAATTAGAAACAAAGTATATTTTTCTAAATGTGCATTAATGCTAAAATGAGCCGATACATTCACAGAAAACTATTTTTGGTTGAGTGTTACCTCTATATTTAGGAATATGCATATTTATCGTGGATAGTTTAACTGTCAACGCAAAATATTAAAACAGCATGTTTAGTGCATTGCGTTGAGATTTCAGAGGGTCTTAGATAAAAATATTGAAAGGAATGCCACATGCAATACAATCTACCCAGTGCCAAGTAAATGTTAGTTAAAATATAGGCAGTGAATATTGAAATCAAGTGATTTGAGCCTAGCTTGCTGAAACACTTTTAGGAACATCGATTTAATTAAAGAAATAAATAGAACTGTTGGTTACGTCTTACAAAATGTTGATCTTTAAAAACTTCTCTGATTTAGAGCTTTTCTTTAAGTAAATGAAATATATAACAAACCTAAGTCTGTCAAGCTGACTCGCTATTATTGTCAGACTAGAGAAAGATAGCTAGCTAGCAAAAAATACAATGTTTGAAAGATAATTGTACATAAGCAAGTTAACAGGAGGCAAAAAAAGACCACCCTGAGCAGTACAGTTACACACCTGATGGCAGTCGACAAGTTCACAATTATAAGAGCGATAATGGCACAGTTAAGCCAAGTTTAATTTCAGTTGCATTTTCAGCGGCAGTCTGAACTAGAAGGGGTCAAGACAAACAAGTGTTCTTACTTAATCTTGAACAAAACTCGAGATTATTATTAGTCACATTTAGAAAAGTCAGGGCCTGTAAAGATTGACAAATTTACTGGAACATATTACCTTAACCTAGCATTTCGACAGAAACATTGCGGCAGTTAGGGAGGGAGAGCAGTTCGATTTCTTTAAGCACTTCAAGGACCTTGTGCGAACCCTGTAACAGCCCAGAAACTGCTTGAATTTTCTCTCTGTTGATACAACACATGCGTGGTGCTTGATTCTATCAGGAGGTTGTTCTATAGCCAGGCCAGCTGTGATGAATTCCAGTCCCGTTCCAAAACCTCGAGAGCACCTCATTGTGCCACACAATTTCCTGGAAACTGAAATGCTGTGGTGAAAAAAGGCGGTCGACATCCTATTGTATCAGAGTTACTCACCACTCGGGCCGCTCTCTCCTGAGATTCACATTTCCTGCAGAACCACGGTCCGGTAGGAACTTGGACAATGCCGTAACACGCTGCCAAATGGACGACACCAGGTTATTATATACCACAGTAGGATGGGCACACACAAAACACACCACTCGTCCACAGATACAATTCTAGCCAAACAGTTGCCAATCTGGCTAGCCATTTCACAATGATGAACCATACGTATCAGAACATGAATGCATTTTTGACACGATGAAACAGATTACAAACAAAAGAAAAGCATTATAAACGGGGGAAAGTGAGATTTTTTTCGCCAGCTTCTTGATACTGGTCTTGGATGACTCATCTCTTTGTTTGGACACATTTTGCAACAGTATGCCATTGTGCCAGATTGGTTCCCTACAGAACAAGACTTATGTGTAAGCCTCTATACTGAGCACATAGACTGTTTTTGTGTGATCTAGAACAGGGATTCTCAACTCCAAGCCTGGGGACCCAGACAACTGTTTGTTTGAGTCTGTCGTTTAGTTCATTGCATTCACCTGGTGTCCCAAGACTAAATTAGTCAATATTTAGAGGGCTAGAATGAAAACTAGCAGTACTTTGGGTCCCAATGTCTGGAGCTGAGAACCACTTATCTAGAACATTGAAGTTTGTGGCAATACCAGATTAAGACAGGTTCGCTGCTGACCCAGTCCCTGCAGAGTTCAAACCCTGAATTCAGGCATGTCTATAGCTCTGTGTAATAAAACGCAGGTGAAGTCTTAACATGCAACAGTCTGGACCAGATACCTCAGCTGTTTTCTTTCATGATAAACTCACATCTGACTGTCAATACAAATGATCCACTTCAGTCAACAGAAATAATTCCCTGATGATAAAAACGGTTACTATGTAATCTGTGAGGGCGTGTGTTCGTTAGCTATTGATTCCATATAAATTTACGGACATGACAAAAAACAAGTGTTATGTTCAATAACAGTATTATCTTTAAATAACAGTTGGTTCAATTCTTAAGTTGAATGACTGTCAACAAAACCTGAGTGACGTTGACATTGTTTGAGTCAATGAAAACATCTGTCATGTTTGGTGCAGACAAGCTTGCTACACAAGTTTATTCGGTCTACCCCAATAATAGTTCGCCACTTGGCCAACTACATATTTTACCACGTGGCTTTAAACTATAGTTGTTTACAAAAAAACAATATGCTAGGTCACAATAGGTTTAGCAAACAATGTAACTCAACAGCTATCCTTGTTATCAGAGAAAGTGAGATACGATAAATTATATATAGCTAACATGCTAACGTTAGAGTTAGGAGATACCAGGACAATACATGTCTACGAATTGTAGCTAACTACAAATATAGCCAGGCAAAGTCCACTTAGACTAGTCCACTCTTAAAGAACTTTGTATTACTTAGGTAAGTCAACACCATACTACTAGCTATTTACCAATACATGAATGCTAACTAGGTCACGACAAAAACGCTTTCACACCACTCGTTTGAAAAGAACTAGCTAGCTAGCTATAACCCTGGCTAACTAATAGCAAAAATAGTTAGCTTAGCGTTGCTAGCAAGCTAACTGGCAGATCATATACCGCGCTGTTACTAGTCATGGCTAGTTATTGGTTGTTGGTCAAGCAAAATTCACGTTTATTTTAAACAGTGTTTACCTTGATGGACTGCAACATTGCAGCCGTGACCGTCACAGTAGACGAGAGGGTTTTCTGCCCAGCCTCTCTCGTCTGAGCACACGCAGCAACCTCCGATCATCTCCTTCATATTATTCGTCAAGAAGTCGTTGTCCGCTGCCAGGCACAGCTCGCCGGAGACCATCTACGGAAAAAGTGGACATGCGAAGACAACAAAGATGAGCCTAAACCTGTGAAGAAGATCCTCATCTAACCACTGTGACACCGCATTAGCTCCCACTTGGCGAAAAGGTCATGTTTTAGTCGTGTTTACATTCCGTTTCAATACAGTTTTTTCTCTCCTTCAGCGTAAGCTACACACAGCACGGGCGAGAAGAAGCTGTACGTCGTCGAGTGGAAGTGCGTAAGCACGCACAGCCTGTGACAGATAGAAATGATCGATGCGATTGGCTCAGATAGTGTTGCCAGTGTGCGTGGCGCCATTTTAGTTCCACATGGCTTTTTAAACAAATGTGTTGTGAGGGAAACTGCTTTGGAAACTTTGTAACAAGGCTGCGAGTACCCTGCCCGCAATCCCTGATATGTTTTAACTTTCTAGCCTATTGACCAGTCAGATCATCTCAGAAAATTTCGGATGTAAAAATATGTAATGTGATTTGTCCAAAAATATTGAAGTAAGATGATTGTTAAAAACATGAATTAAAAAAAATATTGAATTCCGATTGGAAATAAACATGAGGCAATTAAAAATATAGATATTCCTTATTAAAACCCTAACCACTAGAATTCAATTGTTTGCCATTCGTTGTAATTGAAGGACCTAGTCTATAAATCCATAGTATAGAAAACACACATTTAATTCTGCTCTAAAAGATTCTAATGTAATATATTGAACATTCGAACATTGTGGCTATATAAATCAGACTCAATTTGCATATGAACATTCAACCGTGCATGTTCTGTGCACGTTGATATGTTGATTACACACTCAGTGGTAGGTTATTAGTCTGTTAACATTTGACACTGTGCCCTTACATCAGTCCAAAAATAGTGTGTGCGCGTTTGTGTACGTATGTGACTAAGGGAGTGATATATGGAGTCACTAGGACCGTGGCCAAATCTGCATTCACTTTCTGGAACCTTCAAAACCAAGATTTTAAATAATCTGAAATAATTTCTTATTTCGTAGTACTTTACATGGATTTCGTGTATATTTCCTAAAGCCTTATATTGGGTTCGTATTTAACTGTTGGAACATGCAAGTCACTTTGCTAAATATATTCCCAATTATTTTTTAAGAATAAGCCTACATATCAAATAGTTGTATTATTATTATTTATATGTATTAATCATATGAATAAACTACCCCACTTTAGACAATTAATGGAAACTTTAAAAACACAATTAGAAAACACACTTCTTCAAAAAGTACTTATTTCGGTTCGATTTTAAAAAGTTGCAATGACATAATCGTGGATCAATCATTCAGATGCGGTGCAACAAGCATGGATTTATTCGCACGCGTATCTGCCAGAGGCTTGCATCACAGTTCGCAAACCCTCAGACGTCTCCCACTCCCTCCTGGTTTGGTTTCCAGAGAAACGTAATGACTTGCCAATAATGCGCGAAAGCACACGAGCGTCCTCCGTGTAATATGAAGAGCGAGAGGTCCCCGGGAGTGGCTTCCTATTGCTGGCTTTAATTTCAAATTGCTCGAATGCTCCAGTCCACACCACACAAAAAGGGTGGGGGGGTTGTGTGTGGCAGGGGAAAACCTATTAGAGTTGGGGAGAACAAAGGGAGGCGAGGGAGGGGGCAGCTTTCGGTTGGAGACTACTGAAACATCGAAATAGCAAATGAATTTTTACAACACGCACTTGATTCTGTCTAGCAGTCTAGTTCTGCTGGAGGCTACATGTGCTATATTCGTACAAAAAAGAAAATGATACATGCGTTGGAAAAGTACTTCCTAATATAATTTAGAGCCTATGCCTGGGTTACTAATACAACATAGAAAGCGACTTACACCGCTGACTCATGGGTCAGTGTCAGATATATAATATATATTGCCACAAATATCGGCCTATTATTTGTGTGTTAACCTACCTATATATATATATATATATATATATATGCAGGCTCTGCAAATATGTACTGACCTAAACTGTAATGATTTCTAACATTAACATAACATTTCCCCAGGTAGGGTTTTTGGGAGTCCCATACTCAAGTGACGTGTTGTTTGTTGTGCTTGGTGTTTGGGACAGAGCAAAGCTGATGACGGATTCACACAAAACATTCCGCTTGAATTCTTATTGGGAAGTATAGACTATAGTTTCTTGTTTCACTGTGATCGGACAGATTTATCTTTATCGATTTAGGCATAGTACGCAAAAGCAATGAACAGATAGCGAGTAAGAGAAAATATATAGCCTATAGTTTTTTTGATCAAATGTCCAATAAGTGTTTACGTTTAAATACCTGCTTCCGACAGAGATCCGAAACCGTCGTAAATGCTGAAAAAGGTATATGCGTTATACAGCACGGTGTAAAGTTTTCCACATGTTTAGATGGTTATTAAGTGGGTATATGTTAAATATCAGGGTCAAGACCTGTCTGTTGAAACATCACTAATAGCAGAATCAGTTCTGACTACAAACGTCTGCCCGTGACATCACAAGATGCTAGAAAAACTCAGAGCATTTACATTACCAAAACAACACATCTGAAAATCTAAATATATATATATATATATATATATATATATATATATATATATATATTTACTTACACTCTTTCGAATCGCTACTGATCTTGTATTAACCATAGGGTAAGCGATTAAAAGCTAAAAAAAATTATGATAATATAAAAAATATCCAGAGGCAACAATGTCTAATGCCGGTGACAAGATCCTGTCAAAAAATAATACAACTTGTAAGACAATCTGAATTGTTATGGTACAGATTGGGCAAAGAATACATATGGATTCACTGCTAGGCTACTTTCAACGTGCATTTTAATTTGACTTTTCGAATCCAAATTTAGACTATTTCTCCACTCTAGAACCTGAGTGCCCTTTAGACGAACAACCCATCCCAATAAATGCATTAGGAAAACCGCGTTTACCATCAATTAATTGCGGCATTAAATATTTCCTCAGGCTGCATTAAACTTGCATTACATGATGACACTGCATGACTGTCCGCTTCCATACGACACTCATGGCGATGGGGTTGTCTTGCATACAGCCCGGAGGCATATGGGGCTAGGGGGATTAAGCGTGAAAACTGAAGGCTCGGAGTAAATACCTAACCATGGAGTGGCTTTGTGTTGTGGCGCATGATCTGTACGAGAATGCACTGGTGCAATGCTGAAACAGATTTGCAAAACAATGGTGTAATTTAACATTTAATAAAAAACAACGGTCAAAATAAATTTGAACTAGCTAAATGAAAATACATAATTCCAACATGTGGTTTCTTATCGACCAAATAATTACGCTTTTTTAAAATTGTCCATTTCGAAAAATGTCCAGCATATTTTTTTCTGAACTACAGCCAAACTGCGCATGAGCTACAGATGGGTGTACACACTGAGGCTAAACAAAACCACGTCAGACTAAATAAAGAACATTACAGCAGATTGGCCAGTCCTACCTCGTTTGATTTCTCAGCGACAAATCTGTTGGGTTGATTAAGGAGTTAACTCCATTAGAAGTTAAAGTCAAAGGGGCAAAATAACCCCAGTGTTGGTTTAATAACCAGAATAGAATGTTCATGGAGATTAAATCCCCCCATCAATATCATGCATATCTTTCATAATATTTCACAGCATAGTCTATGTATGCTGCAATGTTTGAAATCGCCCTCACAATGTCCCAGTGTGGTCTAGTGGTCTAGGCCTCTGTCTCCAGCGGCACATGTACTGCTGCAACATAAGTTTGAAACAGTCAAACAGCACTCTCAGCATAAACTCTCTCGACTATTGTTCACCACTTTCATCACCAACAAGCCATAAAATGCCTTAAAAACATTTCCACGTACAATCACGTCTTGCTTCACTAAAACATTACAGTAGCTAACTAATTAAAGGAACATGGCATTGATTGTTGTAGGCCCTTAGCTCCTTAGTTTCTATTTGTATGAGCTGGGCGGCCCAGGCCAAGGCCCAGTTTTCTGATAACGTGGCACTTACGGTGGTTTAACGATAAACCTTACGGTGGTTGAGCCTTAAGATGGACTTTGTTACGACGGACTTACGGCCTGTTTCCCAAACCACCACGTACATCGCTCTTTATAAAGTGCAAGCAAGTTCTACGTTATGGCCGTTTGGAATGGAATTATGCCATGTTTCGTGTTTGGAATGGAATTAGGCTATGAATACGTTTAAAAATGAAGCTCATAGCGTGTTGATAGAGCTTGATTACCTATCAAAAGCATATAATATCTTTGGCGATGTTTTCAACTACTACTTAGGCAGTAGGAAAATGTAACACTCGAGGGAGTAGTAAAACATAGTGTGTACTGTATTATATCTCCGGAAATCGACTACGATATCAAATGATAGGTTCCCCTGTAGCTATACAGAATACTTAATTTCTATAATTTCTATAATACTAGAAGTACTTAAGTCACATAGCAATCAACACGTTATTGATTATATTGATATATAAAGAATAGTTGGAAAAATCCATTCTAATTGTTTTAAATAAAAATGGAATGCAAGGGAAAACAAGAATTCATAGCTGAAAAAAATCTATCAAAGACCTATTTCTAAATATTTAGTCAATAGAAAAATTATCAAAGCAATACTAATTTAAAAAAATGTATTTAGGCTAGAGAAATTATAAAATAAGTAGATGAGTGGGTGTGAATGTAATTGAATGCAATTCTGAGAATAAAGAAAAACGTTATTAACTGTTTCCGATCACTCCAGGGATGTTGAGGGAGGCGCTATTTCACAAGAACAGTAAAGTGCCAGTTAAGATCTGTTAAGAAGGACTCACGAGTGGTCCGGAGCACTCGTTAATTATCGAGCAACGTTACTTGACACTTAAGTAACTATGCTTTCGGGAAACGATAAAATAACTAGGCACTTACGCACAACCGGTGTAGTTGAGTAAAAAGTATACATGTATGATCAGACATCGGACATACTGCTAGGTTTGGAGACAGCTTTGCTCATTTGTCTTGACCAAAACCAAAACATTACAAATCTGTGCTATTTTATTTTATTTAGCAAACTTTGGGATACCTCAAATATTGGCGACTCAAATTTCAACTTGATCTTGCTCGAAAGGCTTTCTTTAAATGGCTTAGCAATTATACTTTTATTAACGCATTAGCCTAGATTTTGAGTTACGGAACTGACGCCTGAGCTGTGGAGTGCGCACAGAAAAGCCCCGCCCCAGCTCCGATCCTACACTTTCCCGGAGCTAATCTCTTTCTTCCCTTAGCTAAGAAATACCGACCTTCCGGTTGGCTACCCTTTTTCTAGTTAAGACAAACACGTAGGAGTACAGAAAGTAAACATTGAGTTGAGTTTAATAATACAACGTAATTCTCCCAAAAAATAGATGTGGTCTTGCTAAACAGGCTATTCCAGGTTATTCTAACAAATATCTGTCTTTAAATCAATACAAATGTCTAGATTGAGCTTTATTCTTGCCCCTGTGGTTACAAAATATCTGACACTATATCTGTGCTATGTTTTATCTATAATGCATTAGTGTAATCCATTTTGTTCAAATAATATCTACCTTGCACGTAATTCAATGGGCTATGCTAAATGTGGACATGAATGAAATAAATATAAGGGAACACCTTGTTTTCTTATAACAAACGAAGCTGGGTTGTATTCATGTACTTAAACAGCTGAACAAAATGATTCAGTTGCAAAACAGTGTTTCTGAAATGAATATTTAACTGGTTCCTTCTCACTAGTATTGTTTGCTGAAATGAATTTAACCGTGGTCATTTAACCACTGCCAAATGTATTTTGTGGTACAGGAAAAAGGTATACTGCGTTTCACTGGGTAAATATATTTTTATATAGAAATGCAAACTAATGAAGTACGTATGGATTCCACCAGGAATTACATATAACTTGGAAAGTCAGAATAATGTGACTTGGTGACCTTATGTGGACTGTAAACCTTGAGTTTCGGGGCACTAAATTAGGCATGAAAAACAATAAGCCTCTCAATACGGCCTTGTGACATATGTAATGTATTTCCAGCAAACATCAGATACCCTTAAGACATACAGGGGACCATCTCCCACCGGAGAATATCGGTGGAAGAGTCAAAGTTGTTTGCAGGGATGCTCTGGAAACGAACAAATATACTCGTTGCGGGAACCCTAGAAGGAAATCTAAAACGCAATGCACACCGGGAAAAGGATTGTGGGGTGTGGTTTAGTAGTAGCATGAAAGTAGAAGTTCTGAGTCGGTTTAAGATTTTCCTCCTGGCGGACTTGCTTTTTCCCTTTTGAACTTTTGTTGGTAGGTTTTATTCATCTCGCTTCCGTAGGTTGTGATATTTAAAGTGTGTGGACAGCAAAATAATTATTCAAAAGGCCTTTATATTGTTACTAATTTCTTTATAATTCAATAACAACACAATAGTCAAGCAACGACAATCACATATACACACACACACACACACACACGTACACACACAATATTCTTACTCGACCAGTTGGAAGTTTAAGCGCACATACGGTTAAACTGACGTATAAGCCGTTGCTCTGGTGACGAATTCAGTCATCTGTCTGTAGGTTGTAACAACTAGCCAAACCTATATTATGGTATGTAATGAGGGATTAGCGAGGTGGGTCAGTCTTTACTGCCCGGTGCAACCAGAGATATAGCCTGTTGAAACTCCTGCGTTAACCAGCTTTAAGGCTTTGCCTCAGTCTCTCTCTGCCTCTCAGGTGCTTTCTACAGAGTGCGGCACTGGAAACAATGGGGGGAACATAATTAGGCCTTAGGACTCCGTGAATGAGTATATGCACATTTGCACTGGGCTCTTCCACTCTCCACAAGTTTACCTCATTAACTTCTCGACAACTGTGCCAAATCCACATTTATTCTAGTTTGGTATACTTTAATGTGATGCTTGTAAAATTAAAATCACCCCTAATCTGTCAAATTAATGTGCATATCCTTACAGATTTACCTGGTGCTAGGTCACGTTTTTCAGTAGGCCTATTAGCCAGCATTTATAGTATGGATTTGACGTTGACATTCCAAGAAGCCTGCATTGCTTGTTAAACATAGGCCACGGGGTCCTCTTCCTGGATTGGTGTGCTTTGTCGGGCCAGTGTGGTTAACTAAGTTGACGTGGGCCCGTTGACGTAAGCATAAAAACTAGTCGATTGGCCATGCCACTCCCCTGCAGCCAGCCTCTGTGTCCCAGCCCCGTCAGAGTGCACGGGGACGTCCCTATACAATCTCGGCCCTGGAGGATTACCTCATACAATAGGACCATACATGATCCAGACGACCCATTGACGTCCTCGTGAATTATTTATCAGTAAGCACATTTAAAAAATAGATTACCCAGGCCTATTAGGCTATATCACTTCATAGATTACATTGCACTGCAGATTTTGAAAACGTTGACAGTTGACTTGTCAAATGTAACAAATACGCTGGGATATATGTTGTATTTCGTGGGGAGACAAGAGTAGCAGAACAGAGAAAGTAGGAAAGGTCAAGCGGGGATTGAACCGCGGTCTGGGGTTTGTGTAGCAGTGCTTATACCACCAGACCGTTGCAAAGGTATATGATCCATTAAATTAAAATGAGGTTGATCATCAAAAATGATTAAAAAAAATATACATACTAAAATACCGTAATTAAAAAAATATAGGTACAATTCTGCAATTTTATCTATATTCCCATCATACCTTATGTCTCCAATGTTACATGTATTAGCAGCTTTGCATTTTACATACATAATGGATAATACGTTTTATAGGAAAGTATATTAATAATTTCGACTAAACTTAAATTATTGAAGATTAATTCACATTACATAACTTCATTATTGTAATAAAATAATCCAAAAATAAAATTAAGGAACTTTAAAATCTGATTGAATCTAGACTATCTACAACCAGATTTAAAAAAATCTAAATGAGCTGGTTTCGTCTACCATCTGAATGCAAGCAGCTGTTTTCAGTGGCGAATTTGGCAGCAGAAATGCTGCCTGAATTCATTTTCAACACGTGTACACAGAAATATGAGCGGGAATGTGGGAAGAGAGACCAGCGCGAATCCTACTAATGTGCGATATAAAAAGTTCTGCCCTACACCTCATGCAAATTTAAAGCGATGCTAGGCCGTGACCAACCATGTCAATCTGAGACCCAAAGCGGAAGAGAACTGCTTGTTTATTGAAGATAGCTAACATAAATACTAGGAGGATTGTAAATGTAGCCTAAGAAATTATAACTTAATGTATAACAAATCCAGCAAAACATTTACAATTCGGAAGAATGTTTGTTTCATAATTTTTTTCAATTGCATATTTCCGAAAATTGCTGTTTAGCCCTGAAGTAGCAAACATTTTGGACCTAGGAGTACTATCATGTTGAGGTGTCACACTGTAAGGCCAAGATGCGGTTTGGTAGGCGGACTGAGGTAAAAAGAACGCGATGGGAAGGTTGTCACCATGGTGAAACAGACGGATAAACATAAAATTAGCTATACAGCAAAAAAATCAAAAGACACAAATGTTAAAGGAGATACGGTAAATTATAAAAAATGTGAGGGCCATGATTAGTGTTCTGGAGGATGATCAAGATGACTGCAGAATATCTAGACTGATATATAAGCCACCTTGCATCCCAAAAAAATACTCGATATTAGCCTACTTGTGGATCAGCCAGTCAGTTGCAATTGATAGTCACACATTGCGATTTTGATTGTAGGAAAATGGCCAATTAAGTCTGTATCAACTATAATTAGAGTTTGTCTTGCGGGATCTCTTATAAAATGCATGTAATATTATGCATATATTTGTAATTAATTATGACTTTGCTTAACGCTCCCATTATGTTTACTAGTTATTATGCTGCGGTGTAGCGAACAGCTTAGGCAAATATAGCTTACGTGGCTTTCAGTTGTGAGTTCAATGAATTGTTGAAATGGGCTTTGAAGTTTATACTGTCTTTCAGGTGATAGTATAGGTTATGGGTGGTTAACATATCATTAAAAACTGTCAACGCGCGAGGGCATATTCTTTTTTCTTTAACATGAAATTGGATTTTATTAGAATCCCTGTCAGTGTCTGACAAAAGCATAACCCCGCCGTTCCTGGGGTTCACAACAAACATGAAACATGTTGCATTAAACATGACTCTGGCCTAACACAGAAAATCAGATCCCAAGAAGCCCGCAGCAGAGTCAGAATAGGCCTTTTCAAATAAACCGTCTAAAACGTGGACATCTCAAGCGAACGGGTCGCTTGACACACACAAAACACATTCCCAAAACCCATTCTGCACATCTACTGGAGCGGGGAGGATGCTTGAGACAATACACGATGCCAAAGGCTGCATACCTGTTGGACACTGATGCTCTCTTTGGTGCTTTTTGGTTTGCTAGGCCACAATAGCACTTGGTCGGCTCTGATGGTGGGTAAAGGCAGGGGCACAGGAAAACACAAAGTAGACATACATAACTCGGTGGGTGAGGGGTGAGGACGGCCCCTACCCCCAGCCACAACGTGCTCACACTTCAGGCTCAAATTGCATGTAAAATCACATTCTTCGGGATCAGACCCAGGAATTCATTTGTTTTGGCATGGCTAGTAAATGTGCGCCTCAACAAAGTGTCTCCATAAAACTCAATGCTAAACAAATTACTTGGGGCAGGTTGGGGAAAGGGAAGCGTTCAGTAAACCAGACACCAAGAGTTGAAGTGAGAAGCGCATTAGTATAAAATTCGAAGGTTGTTGGATTTCAGAGTTTGGGATCCAGAGTGAAGCACCAACCCAAATCATTTATAGCCGCAGTTTTTTTTTGTTTTGTTTTTGCAGCCAGCTTTTCAAGAAATCTACCGAAACAAGAACAAGAGTAGTCTAATTTAATTATTGAGTCACAATTAACGGATATCCGCTTTGCGGTGTGGTGTTTTCACAAATGGGAAACAGAGTTTTCACACGCGTGCACAAAGTTACATTTTACACAAACACGATTTGGGTCGTTTTCAGGCCCTGACCAGAATATTTTAAATGTGGCATGGGATACATTTCTTAAAACGGACCTATACCTGAAATCACGTTGGAGTTGGAATTAAAGATGTTCAACTTTGATTATCCAAATATTACAGCCTGCTGACCCATATATTTCACGACAGTAGTAACTCAAAAAACATATATATCTACGCATCACCACACAGCCTACCACTGTAGGCGACAGGCCTAGAGAACGCTTTAGACGTGTAAACCAGAGGGACAACGTAGTCGTGTCGTTTTGCATTGTTTTTCGTGAAAAACGAGGACGTGTGTGAGTGTGTGTGTTAGAGAGAGGCAGAGAGAGAGGCAGAGAACCCGTGTATATGTGTGTGTGTGTGTGTGTGTGTGTGTCCTCTTACCTTCCACTCGCTCTAATCCCATCTCCTCCATCAAATCTCGCGCGCAACCATGTGCTCGCCAGAAGCACGCGTGCACATTAGAGCAAACACATCTATCCGCGCGAGTGATGAATGTGCGCCCGGGGAAATGCACTGGGCTATTCTGCCAGTCCGGTCGCAGTATTCCCCCAGTATTATAAAGCCCCATATGCAGCACGCCGCTGTGTTCTCCATTCTGTAGCTCTTCTTGGTGAGTCAGTTACACTCCTCCGGCCGGGGTGGCTGAGCTCAGAGGGAGAGAGGAGAGCTAGGGAGCGGCAGGACATCTCTACACAAAGGGCATGAGAAATGCGGTCAACAGCAGACACAACTTATGAATAGACTGCAGCACCTGATGGGAATATCGCTTTTAAATACCAAACAAGGAGCAGCCCGAAATGTTTGCCTACATGCAAAGTGTAACGGGAAACAAATGTGTGGTAAAATAATATGTCCGTAGGCGATTCACAAAAACTCACAATAATTTATTACGCTACAATAGGAAGGGAAAAGCACAAACTGTATATTTGGAGCTTCAAATACTATATAATCTGTGTCTGTGTGTGTGTGTGTGTGTGTGTGTATGTGTGCGTGTGTGTTATTATTTTGATATAGGTACATTCTTTTAGGATATATATTTAGTGTTGGCATGTACGTCAGTCTAAAAATTATACGGTGTAGGCTATCCCATCTGCTAAAATTACGTAAATGAAATTCACATAAATTCGCAAAACACATAATTAGAGAATAATGCTTCACGGGCGTGAGTCTATATACAGCTTACAACAGACCTACGTGTGTAATTACATTTACACATTTTCTCTATCAGTTGTATGGGTTTGGTAACGAGTTAACAAGCTGACAAATAAAAGATTTACTAAAACTGCTAGGCTTATATTTGAGGAGCTTTGTAAAATGGTTGTGTTGGTCCATTGAAAAACATTAGTCTACCTTCACCCTTATGTTTTGTGTGTGCGCACGTGCGTGTGTATTCACACGTTCTGCATAAACCATTGCTGGTCTTTCTGTAGTGAGACAATAAAACCAATCTAGGCATTTACATATTCAAATGGCGTCCATAACCTGTACAATTAATATAAGTCCTTATGGAGAATTATGTGGAACTGGATTGATTAGTAGGCGCCTTAAAGTAAATGTAGCCTATGTGTAACACCTACATTCCTGAAAGGTGATTTTTTTTCTGGGCAACCAGATCAAACCCTGTACTTCATATGCACAGACGTCATACTCAACATAAGCAAAGACGCGAACGCGTCTTTCTCTCTACTCTCCATTTCTGGACGGAAGTATAGGTTAGAAGCGTTTTTACACCAAGTTAGTTTTATTTTGAGATTTGCATAGGATATCTATTTCGGTAGTTTTAAAGGTGAAACGTCAATTATCCTACGCCGGACAGTTTTCCGGCGTACACTCCACAGGTCTACAGATATCTACATGTGTTTTGAAATGGAATGGGCGTTCAATGTAGGACGTTTCTGTTGGTTGTTCAAGCTCCATAGACAGAATCAGAAAAACAACACATCAGTAGATGGGAAGCAACTTAAAACAAATTTCATTTCACACTGGCAATAGAAATAATTTGTCTGGCACTTGTTTAACAGAGATCACCATGTGAATTACCAGGTAAACAACATCGTCAGTGACTTCAAGCACCTTGCAGCATGGCGTTTCTAGTGTGAATGGAACATGACATTTACATTTTATGTTAATGGTATTTAAATTAAATTGTTTTCAGACAATTGTTGTGATCTGTATAGGCTCGTAGGCCGGAGAGGTCGAGTCTTGATCACCACGGATCAGGTCTGTGAGGGCTGGTGGAGCTTAGCTAACGGAGAAACCTCCTTCCCTCTTCTTTGTAAATCAGAAGCCAGCAACATGCACACACTCAGTTCTTTATGCACAGTAAATCGGTTCACTGAGAATGTTACAATTCAGAGAAGTCTTGATAGTGGACCGAGTTGGATTAGAGTTGTCTCACACACCTAAACACTCACACAGAAACGCACTGAGTTACATTATGCCAAAATATGGTGTTTGATCGTGCATTAGAATTCGCCCCGTCGCATATTATAGGCTAGAAAAAACTACACAGGTTAAATGCACAACGTCAAATCCCAGGTAGGCCTACATCGTGAACGCCCCGTAATCGTGTACAACGTTCAGCGTCGATAAAACTATAATGCCAGGCCGTTTGGCATCGCGACTCCGGATCCTGCTGACACTGCTCAGCGCTCCCCCAGCGGGGAGCTACGGGCCGGGATGCGCTGTGACTTGTACCTCGCCCTGGATCACAAGCTGCTAAGTAAATACACGCACATTCATGTGTGTTAGGTTTAAACGCCACTAACGATTTGATCATAATAACCAATGCCCCATAGCCCCGGATATGAATCCCTGGAGCAGATACAAGTGGAACACAACAATTATCGTAAAATATAGGCTGTAGGCTTATCAGTGTACTTCTTTGGGGGTAAACTGAAGTTATTTTTACGATAACGGCGTATGGGGTTAATCGTAAAATTACGAAATTGTTTAAACTAACTGCAAGAATTATTTACATTTGTGTATAAAATCACTACCGACTACGTGCACGTTATATCATGAAAGGCAATTCTGCCCTCGCACACCCAGCGCTCTCTTCCTTTTTCTTCACCCCCGCCCTTTTACTCTTTCCAATCCTCTAGAACTTGGTCAAGTAGACTATTTATATACAGATTAGGCCTATGTGCAAAGATTTCGAGGGTTATAGACATTGAGAGTTCCTGAGGTCTGTGCTACGCAAATAGTTGCAATGTCACGATTTGCATGTTTTGGTTGTTTTTACAATTCATTAAATAAGATGCGTATAGCGCCGTCCGCGGTGCTTGAATTATCGATCTGCAGCCTGGTCAAGCCTAAATCTACCAACATCAGCAAGGTTATTACCATATAATCAAGCAAAATATTGTTAGGTTAAACCGTCACCATAAATTATCCCATGTCTCCAAAACTTATATACACACACGACAATTAGTAATCAATTAAAAAAGCTTATTTGAGTGCTGAAATGGCTCAGCGTGATGATACCCCAGTCAGCCTCACCCTGCTCAGGCCCTTGGCATGTCTATAATACAGCCTTGAAAAGTAAGTTGTGTGTGTGTGTGTGTGTGTGTGTGAGAGAGAGAGAGAGAGTGTGTGTGTGTGTGTGTGTGTTGGGAGGAGGGGGATTTATACGTATTTCACATTGCCGTGGTTAACATACAATACCTTGTTGAACAGAAACCCTAAGTGGAATTTACCACTGACACATAGTCACCGAAAAACACCACACACGACAATTAAGAAAAAACTGTCATAACTCCTACATTTCTGACTTTGGCTCATGTAAAATTATAAAATATAAATACACTATTTAAAAAATATATATTGATGGCTCTAACGTTAAACAAAAAAAATAAAAAAATAAAATCGCCTGGTCTTGGGGAAAAGCAACTCTGAGCGTACACTTCTGCAACACGTGAAAGCACGAGACTTTCCCAGACTAATCGTGCGTGACGTCTCTCGCGTTTTCAACGTGGTAGACCAGGACATTGCGAGCTCAGTGGCCGAAATAGAAAGAGCATATTTACCGTTTTCAAAATAGTCCGTCGAGACCAAGACTTGACCATTAATACCGAGGTAAATGGGAATTCATGCTTCCCCATGTCTCACACTTAGTCTACACACTCATACACACCCACACACACACTCTGTAATCTCTTAAAATTGGAGGCTTCGAGAACATGTTATATAACTGAAATTGCAGATTAATGTTAGGTTTTCGATCTGATTTGCGTGTATGCAGAGTTTGTGCGCGGTTGTATGTATTTACAGTATGTTTGTGTATATGTGTAGGTATGAATGTATAAAGCCTATTAATGATTTTTCTGTTTGCTAAAGATAATACAATGTGATGTACGCCCATGTGGTCTGGGCATCACAGAAGATACATGACAATGATAAAACCAATCAATCAATCTATCAAAACACACACACACACACACACACACACACACTTCACACGCCCATTATTCACAACTCTTTATTTAGCATAATGTTGAAGGAAATCTAAAAGGTATAAAGGTTAGATACAGTAATGTTTGTATTAATAAATTATAAGACCCACTCATTCGTAAATATATCGCTATACCTAAAATATGTTGCTTAATTGGTGTAATAAGCTTTGACTTCATTACTGAAATTCGCGACAAAAATAACACAAAAATCGCGTGACAAAAAAACATTTCCTATGAAAGCCTACCTAGGTGGTTTGCACCTCAAAAATGTTGAACAGCGATATACCCAGGTGAAAAATTGAAATCTCTTTGTCTCCGAGTCCACTAGAAAAAAGGCTACACAAAACCTCCATACAAGAATTAGCCAGGGGGTTACAAAGATTACCAGAGGCCTGAATTCAAACAATTATGATTTGGCAAATAGATGTCACATATTCCATGTTGCCTAATGATTATGCACTCAATAATGCAACTTTGACTGACAGTGCTATACGAATAAAGCTATAGACAACTAGCACGATATAGTAGAGGGCTTGCCCTGTTCAGCTATTCCATTTCGTCTGGTAAAAACCAATATTGAAATATGAACTTGTCATAGCCGCATTATTTACTTAACAAACGGAGGTGGTGGGGGGGGTACAATAGCACAGCAATCAACTGGGGGGGTGGGGGGTTGGGTTGGGAGTGGGGGTGGTGGGGTCAGGGGGTGGAATATCCATTTTTATTGCATCACCTGTCAGCGCCGTCCAATAAGCTTCGAGTCTGAGGGCATTAATTGATGAAGGTGTCTCCTGGCTCGCGCACTTCCCCTCTGTCATTTTATTTGTGGCTAACCCTGCAGCCGGGATAGCAGCTGCATTTTGGCTCTTATTCTCTCTCCCTCCCTCCCCCTCTCTCTCTCCCTCCCACTCCATGTAGCCAGCACTCTCCCTACCCCTCTCTCTCTCTCTCTCTCTTTTTTATCCTCTCGTTGGGGCAGTGGTGTGCACCTTCCTACCGTGCTGTCGGCCAGAGGGAGTGAGCCGGAGAGGAGGAAAGGCAGGTAGGGGATAGCGTTCCCGGCGACACAACCCCTCGCATTCCTCCAACATGCTTGGTTCGGGGCAGGGCCCGGGGACTGATGCTCTGAACATATCCGAAACCACTCCATTTAACTCCGCATCTCAAAGTTTGCCGGTCCATGACGCACAGTGGAGGTACTAGGACGCGTCAACAGCGGCCGGCGCATCAGAATGCCTTGAGCCCAGAAGAACAGGGAGTTTATTCCTTTTCTCTTTTTGTGGCCGCATGAGGACAATTGGCCGAGCTGAATGCTGGGATTATTACTATAGACAGGGAAACGCAACATGGGAGACCTGGAGTGTGGGTTTGAGGAGATGCAGGGAGTGAGGCTGGGATACCTGCTGATAAAAGGAAAACAAATGTTCGCCCTATCCCAGGTCTTCACCGACCTCCTAAAAAATATTCCCCGGACCACTGTGCACAAACGCATGGATCACCTGAACGTTAAAAAACACCAGTGTGATTTGGAGGAGTTGAGGAAGCTCAAAGCAATACACTCTATTGCTTTCCACGCAGCGAAATGTACTCTGATATCACGGGAGGACGTGGAGTCGCTTTATTTTTCCTGCAAAACAGAGCGTGTGCTAAAATCCAACAAAAGAAAAGCAAGGAAGGCAAGTCAAGAGGAGGATGTTGGCGAGGGCAAGCTCCATGCGGACACGCACCCGGCTGGGTTATGGAAGGAGAAAGTTTGGTTAAGTTTGCACAGCGTTCCACAGGCTCTGTCTCTCAAAAACAAACCCGGCAGAAGAGAGCAACCAACCTCACAGCTCGACTCTACTCTACCTCAAATTTACAAAAAAAACCTAGGTCAGAGGTACTCCTCTGTCACCAAGTCGGCATCTAAACCCTTTAAAAACTATGAAACAGCTCAAATACCGGGCAAGTGCGTCGCGTTCACCCAGAGACAATCGTTTTTCCGGAGCGTGGTTAGCCGGCAGCCGGTGTTGTTTCAATCCGCCATTGCTGCTCAGTCCAGGCTCTCTGCAGCCGGCGACCTACTTCACAAAAGGAAGAGGAGGCGCGAGGGGGGCGGCAGCGGCAGGGATAGGGACAGCAGCGCGAGGCGGTCGTGGAGCAGACACACACTCTCTCACACTCTCTCACACACACACCACCCGGTGCTCCTCGTACAGCCGAAGTGCTGCAGCAAGCCAAAAACAAACCGCAACCAGAACGGGACGAGTCTCGGCGATTTTCACCTTGGTCATGAGTTTTACCTCGACCACCGAGCTCATCATCATCATCGCCCGCAGCAACATGTGGGGGGTTTTCCAGAGACCTACAGCAGTGACACTGAGTCCAGTTGCTACTCGGAGCGGATCCACAACGACTCAGACTTCGGCTCCAGTTTATCTACCAGCAGCAACTCTGGGACATCTGACGAAGAAGACGAAGATGAGAGCTCTGAGGTCAGTTCTGACGAGGAGAGTTCATCTCAGTCTGATACCAGCTCTGTATCCAGCCAGGTATCTGTCCAGTCTATCCGTTTTAGGAGGGCTCTGTTCTCCTCACTCAACACCCCTAAAAGTATCACCACTAGAACAAATGCTAAAACTCTCCCCAATGCTGTCTCCAGCACTAGAACTCAGTCGAATTCTAGAACACTATCAAACAATAGAACTCTTCCGCACACCAAAGCACCTTTATTACTACAGCCTACCTTCCACTACAGTCACCAGCACCACACATCAAAGTCGATGGTCCAGGGTGTAACCTGCCAGGTGGACTGTGTAAGTCCAATGAAACAACTGAAACATGACGTTGCAGCCAGGGAGGCCAAGCAGTACGCGCACGCACCCACCTCGCCTCTAATCTGGGGGAGCTTTTTCGTGGAGAAAAGAGACAAGAGTGTTCCCGAGACCCAGCCCCAGAGAGAGGTGAAGAGAGCCGAGTCTGTGTCTAGAACAGTTCGTGCGCTGAGCCCCTCACCTAACCGCAACGGAAACAAAACGGTTTCTCAACACAGGACACCCGGGCACGCAAACAAATGCCCCTCAGCCTTGAGCTCACACTGCGCACATGACAAAGACACAAAGCACCCCAAGCCTATAGACAACAACCAGCTTTCATTAGCGTCGAATCTAAAGAGAGAAGTGAGAATCAGCCCCAGCCTGAAACTGCCCTCTCCGCTCAAAACTATTAAGACAGAGCCCGAGGAACGCTCAATAGCTGCGGCTCTCATTCCTGACAGCGGCAGGCCGGTCAAAACTCACCCCTTCAACCTACAGAATGTAAAAATTAAAGTGGAGGAGAGCTATGATGAATTCGAATACTATAGTCAGCCATCTGGATTCCACTGCAAAGAAGACGAGGCTGTTATCAACAATGGCCAATATTCTGGAGGCGACATCAAACACGTTGCCGGCTGTTTCAACAAGACCAAAGCCATTGAAAGTTCTGCTAGGGTTCCTAAGTCCTCCTCCGGCTTGCAGGAATGCGGGAGCACTCAGGACACCCGAAGTATAGAAGAGGGGGAGTTCAAAAACGGAGCTAAGGTCAGGAAGAACGACAAGACTCTGGTGCTGGGGAAGAAGTCTGGAATTTCGAGGGCGCAGCCGAAACAGAACGTGCCCAAAGTTGACAGGACTTTATCTTCTCGTCCCACTGGAAAGGCCGAGATTTTTGAGGGAAATATTGAGGATCTATCAGGGGCGAGTAAACGAAAACGAGCGCCTAGCAATGTAACAGTCTCCCCGAAGAGGCCTTTCAGCTTCATTGCGAATTTCCCCGCTCCTCCGTCCTTGGTTGTGGGAAGCGACGGGGATTTAAGCCCTGCTTACTCTCTGAACTCTCTGGGGGGACCCAGGCCTCCCCCTTGCTCTCACCCCGTGTGGCGGTGGCAGCCTGGCGGTGTGCCTGTCCCTCCCCCACCCGCTCAGAGAATCAGGAAATGTTAACGCGTTTTTCTTTGACAAAAACAACAGCGGAAAAACCCTGGATGGAAACCTACCTTGACTACACTTAAAGTGAATGGGAGGCACCAATGACTTGCGTCTTTTACATAGTTTTTTGTTGCATTTTTCAATTGGTGATTTGGATTTATAACTTTCCTTGTTGTTGTGGAGATATATAGATCAGTGATATACTGTGCTATTTCCCATAACGTGCGGACTGTCGAGCTGGGCAGTCCCTCCTGGTCAATCTATTCTGACAAACTCTAAAAAAGCTGTTACTCTACAAGCAATGGTCCACGCGGTTTGACTTCGTCTGGGATCTATTGTTTTTTCTTCGCCTTGAATCTCGACCTGTTGGATTGTGAAGTAAACATTTACTTGTGCCGTGGCCAGGTCTGCTGCCTTTGTGGTGAGAGAAAAAGAGGGGGAGATTCACTCTGATAAAAAAATCACAGCACTCCTATATGGTTTTCACTGCATTTTTTTCCTACAGTCAGCTGTAACTTGGGTTAAGTTAGGATCAATTGAAAGATTCAGGGGGTTCCTTTGGTAACTTGGTTGGAACTGTTGTCTTGTCAACCGTATAATTATAGTTGTGGTTGTTGTTGTTTCCTATAAGATTTGGAAAACTTAAACAAACCCTCATTTATAGTTTAATTGTATGCTTTACAGAGTTTGGGTCGGTTTTATCCCCAATGAATCTAATTCAGAGTTAGAAAATATTTGATTGAAAATGCAAATGAATATCTCACAGAAGGCTAAAAATAAAATAATAGCAATCATTGGACCAGAAATATTGAAATATGAGGTTAAGTAAAAAATAGTTAAAAGAAATAATGTATGATAATGTTTGTCTACATTATCTGCGAGGGAATTTACATTTACTCTAACCTAGTCGGTGCTTGTGGTTTTTCTGAGAGGTTACGATCTGGTTTCATTGTTGTTTGTATTTCTGAGGGTATTTCCTGGAAAAGGATATGTTTGGCTTAAGTTTGACTGTAGTCAGATAGCCACCAGCGCCCATTTCGGCCATAACACACTACAGGCCTTACGTACTGACTATCTCTCGGCTGCCCAGACCTGACACAGATCACGCCTTTTCGTGAAAAATCACACGTCCTGGGAAGCCGTGACCTTTTGATGTCATTTTAGTTTTTGGTGGGTATTAGGCCTATAAGGTTATATGTAATTTGAAACATATGTAATGTACATGGAAAAATATATAAGAAAAACTGTGAAAATTACACACCTATCCGAGACTTAGGCGTAATAAGCTTCCAGTTTTGGGTTTGCTTCACAGAAACACACCAAAGTGATGTCTTACAACACGCCTACGTAAAGAGGAGGAAAACGTGAAAGCACAAATAATAGGCCAACATGCTTTGCACTTTGACACACTTATCTTGAGTATCGAACCTTCGCCTACAAATTGAAAACGGTTGTGTGTGTGAGAGATTTTTACAGAAGAAAATAAATGCAAGATTAAATATCTACAAAAAGCTAACGTCCACATAAATATTTCAGTTAAAATGTCTCAATTTGTAGTTGTTATTTAGTTGTCTGTCCACAGTCAACAGGAGAGTGGGTGTTTTTATCCGTCGTTAATTGTACCCACGTATCAGCAAGAATGAATAAAATGCCTAGCACAGCACGTTGCAGGGGAATAGTTAAATATTAGCTCGGTTGGTATGCGCAATTACCTGTTTACGTTATGCGGCGAATCCCACCACGCTGTACTGACCAGGAAAAATATCCAGCCAGTCAAAATGACTTAAATATCGTGTACTATTGCCATGCAAACAGGCCCTACCTGCATTCAGTCACAAAATGTGGTAGAAGGAGGCCCGAACACAAAGCTGATCGTGTCCCTTTGTTGTGATAGCATTGCAACTCCACAATGATTCGCGTTTTACACAAAAGGACGCGGTTTTTCTGAATGTCCGGATAGGCATATAGGCAGATGGCCTATGCGCAGACATTTGTCATGTAACAAGTGACAGAAATATTTTGAAACGTTACCACGTAGCATAACATTAATTTTGCCTTTACATAAGGAAGCGCGATGAATGTAGTATGTCAACGCTTTTGTATGGAACATTATGTTTAGAAAACTGATGTTGATCATTCAAAACTCAGAGTAGACCAAAAGTAATTTGTCAATTCAATTGATAACGAGGCACCTAAACATCTTTTCGCCGACGGTAAATGCTGATTTTGCGAAGTTGTTAAGTTGAACAGATTGTATGGTAGAAGCGAAACACCACATCTGATTGTTTTATTGAGAGCAAACGTGACCTCGCACAGCTCTCATTAGTTCTGGGTCTGAGATGGATGTGTGTCTGAAATGCAGCTATATCACCTAGAGCCTGTGTAACCTTCCAGCCTCCTGTAGGTCGCACTCTTATGCTATGAGACGCATACTCAAAACAGCCATTTTATTCTCCACATTAAAATGACGTGATCTCTCCAACCTAGAGGGAGTTAGTCCAACCTAGGGGGAGTTAGGGGGAAGGGAAGGAGGGGAATTCATATGTTGCACGAGGGAAGCCTTCACCCCGTAATCCCCGTGTCAAAGTGTATTGGGCCAGAGGAGGAATATACAGAGCTGAGTTCAGAAAGGGTACACACACACACACACGCGCGCGCGCGCGCGCGCACGCACGGTTCCCAGTAGGTACTCGTCTATTCTCACGCCGATCACAGCAAGCATCACCCAGGCAAGAAGATGGTGGTCGAAGCATTTAAGGGGGGAACGACAAGGCAAAGACCAATAGAGCTCTGACATTTACGCTATCCACGTAAACAATTGGATGATGTAGCGGCTTCAGAGATGGGGTCCACCTCTGTTTCTCTGTCCCTCTCCTCTCTCCCCACACCTTAGTAGCTTTTTGATACACTTGAGGTCAGGTTTTTTTTTTACATGAAATTGAAAGTCACTGGTTGTTTATATAAATACTGAATATTTATTTTTGTGAATAACTTGGTTTTTTTTGTATATCATTGTTGTGTAGTATAATGCACTCGAAATGAAAAACTTGAATGGTGGATTTCTGAAGCACTTTCCCTTTCTTCTGAGTAATGAAGTATTCATTAAAGACTCGTCTGAGTGTGGGTTACAGTGCATTCTCAATGTTGTGAGTTCAACTATCACAAGCTTCATTGTTGTTGATAGCAGACACATGTACCTTGGTCCATTGAAGAAAATCAACACACAATTTTAAGTTAGAGTCTATTTCACACTCCATTGGGTTAGACTACTGGACTTTATTGCTAGATGGCCCACCCTACACTGCCATGTTTGATACACAGTTAATTGCAGTTATTAACATACTTACTTGGCTAGTAATTAACATATAGGACAAGTTACCTCAAAAGCCTATGGCACATTTTGTACACAAGCATGTAATAAATATACCTGGCTTATGTGTGGCACAGGGGCAAAAATCTGATGTCAATTTTCGAGAGGACAATTACAGAAACATTTCTCAAGATCAATTTTTGAGGGGGTCACTAAAAAGTGCTGTAATACAGTTTCAGTTTGCACCATCGTTTTTCTTGAAATTCAGCTATTGTGTGTGAACCCTACAGTACCAACATAAAACAAACTGACTAGATTAGCCTATGTTAGCTAAGTGCATTGAGTACCTTTCAAACGATAGACACGAACACTGTCACCTTCCCAGCTAAGAAACATTTCATACACTGCAAGCTTCTCTCCTTGACTCAAATTCAAACAGCCGCAAAGGCTGGTTGATGTTACTGTAGCTTGCAAGCAAACATAATGTCTAAAATATCCTTTGTTTGAACTACTTGCGGAAAGTCAACCACCAACTAGAGACTAGAGTCTGATTCCCACACAAGCACCGCACCTGCATGATATGCCAATGCTAAGGCCTGGATCAAACCACTGAGGCAAATGGTGGGGGTGTCGCATTTTTTTAAACATAAATGCGCTATTAGGTGTCTATATTCTGCACAAGTGCTTTCATTGAGTCTTATTTTTATGATTAAAATGACATAGTTATGTTTACATTTGTATATTGGGGGGGACAAATCATAGTTTTTCCCAAGGGGGGGGGACATGTCCGCCTATTGTGTGGCATCAACCATTCACGGTTGATATACAACCAAATATATGATGTACTTGTAGGCTAATATGTAGCCTGTATCCATTCAGATCTACTTCAGTCTGTACCTGCTCATCTCTACTGTGTTTTTGTGTTTTGTATTCCCTCTTTAGGGATTTTATTGTAAATTGATGGAGGGTACCGGGTTTAGGGGGCTGTTTTTCACTGGCCAGGCCCACTGGCCAGGCCCGTCCGCCGGAACCCGGTGGCAGCCTATGGATGGAATGTCTCACTAGCAAAGAACGTTGAAAATATCCCCTTGTTGAAAATGCGTATTTCAAAAACAATTCTTAATGGGTTAGCAATCCTGCGTCGTTTACTGAGACTACCTCACAGACGACCATTCAAAGCTACAGCGTTCTGGAAGGGAATACTGGCGCAGATTGCGCGCCACAGACGAATTCCGGAAAGATAACAGGAGATAAAGGCAGAGAAATTGAACGAGTTTAACCTCAAACTGGTTTGACAAAAACCTCTAGCCATTTTCTAAAGGGTTCGGATTTTTAATATTGGGCTGTTGTTGCGTAGATAGTTTGCCATACAATATTGAAGGCTATGTCCATGTTCAGAAAACCAAGTTAATGTCGATACGTCTACGGATTCAGCCAGCATGAATAAAAATGCTATGATCTATCAGAAAATTGAATCCCAGAACGACAAAAGCTGTCAAATTTCGTTTATAGCCAATTAACTATCTTAACTGTAGGCTATTAAAAAAATATGAAAAAGATTGTAGCATGTCGTTGACATTTATTATTAAAAAAGGCTACCTCAAAATACTTACATGAATTAATATATAAATAATGACATTCATTAGGCTAATGAAACACACACATAGTTGTTACTGTGTCAGTAAAATACGAATTGTCCTAAAAATTATTTTCAGTGATTGCTAGAGGAACAATTGCGCGAAGAATGGCTGCTGCACTTCTTTGCTTCGCTTTCCAATAAATAAATAAAATCACAACAACGACCTTCGAGCAAAATGCTGCGTTAACATGAATGGGAGATTGCGGTGAAAGTTCGGGTTATAGGCTATACATGTCACTTTGGACCCCACCTTGCTGGATGTAATCCTTTGGTGAATGCTGCTGGTGTAGTCAGTTGGTCGCATGCTGTATGATAAATACTTATCTTACACACCAAGAAGAACAGAGGTCACACTGGCCAATACCTATTTTGTGTGCACTAAATTGCAAATTACCGATAGTTATTTGAAAACAATCACAGGCGCAGGCGGTCAACAGCTCATATTAAATATTCTACAGCTGTAGGTCCGAAAACTGCACATATCCACATTGATTAGGCCAGACGTGTATGGTGTTGCACATAGCATGAATATAAGTCAATAGGCTCTTTCCATCCACTACTTTTTTATTTGTTTCATAATTTCAATAACCTTAGTCGACCAATAAATGTTCGCCGTGTAATTGTTTTGAAAGTAATATTATATAGACTACACAATCAACTACATCACGTCGCTAAACCCAAAGACGAAGCGCTGATTATGATTATCCTGTAACATGAAAGCTGCTTCAACTGAAGGGAATTTCGTCTGTGTGTGTGTGTGTGTGTGTGTGTGTGTGTGTGTGACCTATATAAAGCCCATACACTGACTGGTGGATTTGAATACGGTTCAGTCTTGTTGAAACCGTCATGTTACACAAATGCAGGTAAAATCACTACTCAACGAAGCATCATGTAGCAGAAAGGAACTGAACTCTCAAAACAAACATTGTCACTTGAGTCCGTATAATTGAAAGACCGTAGATGTGAAACACCCATAGCTTTTATTGTCGCACTGACAATGGTGGTTGTTTACTTAACCGTCGGGCGTCTGTTTTTACAACTCTGACTTCTGTAAACACGCATGGTCCGGTCTCGATTAGCAGAACAGCAAAGTTAACAATCATAACAACAAAGATGTGATCATAACAGCACCTCCCAGCTATCGTTTGTGCCTGGCCGAAGCACGAAGCCCAAATGGAGGCCAAAAGGGAGGACAAAAAGTGTGGCTAATCTCTTAATGTTTACTCAACGTGATTAAAACAAAACATTTCAAGCAGGCGACTACACTGTTTTTTATTAATGTTTGGTAAAGGTAATTTGTAAGATGTTTATTTTTGTGAGCATTTTTTGTTTAGTTCAGTTTAAGCTCGTTCTTATGTTGACTGAAGTGGAGTGTAACACCCCCTCAGCACACACACACACACACACACACACACACACACAACCCGCTGCGTATTTAGTGGGGAAATGTGTTTGTGGTTTATTGTGAATTACAAATATGCTCCACCTTCATGCCCACTTCATTCAAACAGCCTACCAATGATCACCTGAATAACCACAGAGTAAAAAAAAAACATACACACTCAAACACCACCGCTCATCTCAACTGCAACAACATTAGTAGCCTATACCCACAGTGGAGGGCTGGCACACCAAGTCTTACGGCCTATTCAGTGGTGACAACCATTTAATTTATTAACATGTAGGCCTTCATAATATATAAATACAGTTTTGGATTTATACTTGCAATGAGAACATGTAGGCTATTTGTGCTTTTTAAACAGGTCAATAACTATTGTGGGTTAATACATATAGTCACATTGCTCAGAAAATTTTGAAAACAAGCGCAAACAGCACCTTGCCCTGTCAAATTTGTAGGTTGTCTGTTGCTTTTCGGCTAGTTGGCTAGTTAGTTGTCTAGCTTGCATGTTCACTTTAAAGCTTATTTGGCATGTCAGAGAGAGTTACAGCATAAGACAAAAGACAAACCAACAGGAACTGGTCCCATAGCTGGTGTTTACTGGACCAACGGGCGGAATTCCTTAGACAGTTATGGTAAGTAGCATGCTAACAGTGTAGCCGAGCCACAGTCCAAAATAATATTCAAACAAAGGGAATAGGGGTTGGACACAACCAGTGCAGCTGAATGTTGCGTGTGACTTGGAATACATCTTAGGCCAACATCGAGAGCTATCTAGCTAACTAGCTGTCCCAGACTTAGATAACATGCGTTTTCAAGAATTCTGCCACTATAGCTCAACAACCCATTTTTTATCAGCTGCTACACTGCAGCTGCTAATAAAAAATGACCTATTGTTCAAAAACTGCTACACCGGAGACCGCCAGTGGTATTCCGTGAGGCTCAACACGTGCGCATGCAGCGCTTTGGCAAGACTGACCGGTTCGGCCTAGACTACACCAACTAACTGGCAAGGTTGTTTTCCTGGTAACTATCAACGCGAATTCCGTCAAACATGTTAGTTACCAGGTGAACGACGTAGTCAGTTCATAGCCTAGCCGAAACGGTGGGCGCGCGCGTGTTTAGCCATTCAACATACATCTGGCCCAGTGAGTTCCTCTTCATCTGGTGTGAATTGAAAATAGTATTTACATATAATGTAAATGTTATCCATATGAATGTTCATCGAAACAATTGGAGTCTAAACAGGTTCAGAGATGGGTCACTTTCCCGATAGATAGGCCTAATCCCCTCGGATGCTGAGGTTTAAAGACGATGTCTCGCTCAGTGTGTGTTTGAGTGGAATCTACAGTGTGACGTTGGACGTCTTGTGTTAGTAGGTTGTTCCGGCTCCTTATACAAAATCCGAAAAGAAATTGCAGCTGAGAAGCAACTAAAAACATCTCACAGTGGGCACCGAAACATTTTTCCTACCACCAGCAACAGCACTTGTCAGATACCATGTTAGCTACCAGATAAACAACCGGGTCTTCCGCCTTGCCACAAATCAATATAGTGTCCTCTTTGATAGGGTAAAAAGAAAAGAGCATTTACATACTACGTTAATGTTATTTATATCAAATTGTTGTTACCAAACAATGTAGTGTAAATAGGCGTTTAGCCTCCTTTACTAAATATATCTCTTACTTGTCAACATGAATGTCATTTGACCTCCAATGTTACCACTCACATATCTAAAATTCTAATTAGCAACACATTCAATGTTAAGACTCCAGTAACCGCAAGGAGTAGCCCATGTTAGAAACGAGCTACCTCAGAGGGTAACGCGAAAATGTGCCTTTTTCCCTGTATAAAGTATTTTAAAATCCAGCAACAAGACTCATTATCTGAGTAAAACAATCGAAGTGTAAAAGCGCTCCTATTGTGTGAATCCAGTGACACAAAAAGATAGAGAAAATAAGGTGAAAGGAGAAAGATCAAGAGTTCGGGGCATATGACCAAATCAGCCTAGTTCAGTCCAGAGATCCAATGAATTCAATAATCAACCAATGATCCTCCCGCGGTGAACCATTATCACTTCTCTCCACTGCGGTGTAACAGGCACACTCAGTCTAGGAAGTCAAATAAATATACTACAATAGGTTTGTGATAGGCTTGATTATAGGTCCAAGCACGCATTTTTCGTCAGTATAGGCATATTCCTTTTCACTAACAATATTTTTTTTATAGAAAGTGACTAAGTCATTTTTCTAAGATATTTAACTGACACTATAAAAAAGCGAGGCTACATATTGTATTACCAAATTACTCAAGAAACAAAGGCCTGATGTATTTTCAGATACAATATGAAAACATATGCATAATTAATTATAAAATATAAATATGCGGAGGTAATATGCGTTATAAAAAAATTAAATATACTGTTTTTTTGTTATGTTGGCCTACAGTAACCGCAGCTCTTAATGTGGTTTAAATTAAGGTTTCATGAATAGTTAAGCTATTTAGTACAAACAGGCCATCCAAATTACATAACATGGGCCAAATTATATAACAACGCATGAATGCAAGCATCCAACCACACAAAAGACCTTTGTTGTAAAGTTGAACCGGTTTCTTGCATTGGGCAGCCAATGAGTTCATGAAGCCAACTTATTTAGGGCATATCCATAGATTACAAAGACGGCCGTTTCCCACATCGTTTGTATGGGGTAAACAAACACATGATCCGAAAACCTTTGAGAAATAGCGTTGGTTTCGAATGGACCTGAAGCCTTCGAGAACATTGCTTAAGCATCGACAGGTTGCAGGAAGAGGCCAGGGACTCTTCCTGAATGCGAGGGAGCCCGGCAGCATGTGGGTCTCGTGGTGGGTGGAGGGGAAAACCGTCTGGCAGAGGGCTCGCGCCTGGTCATGGAGCTCAACGCGATTTCAAAGCTTCTTATGCCAGGAGAACAAGCAACATGTCGAAAAAATAGCAAGTCTGAACTGCGGAGTTGTCTGTTTTCAATATTTAAACAGACGTATTTTTCTATAGGGCTATTTTTGCAGTGTTTGACTGGTTATTACAGAAATGCCACTGTAAAACTATTATACGAAGAGCAAAATTATGAAGAACATGACCCTGAAAATACACGAAGATGTTATTTCAAGTAGATACATCACTGCTTTTGTACAAGTGAATGTATGAGTGGGATATGGACGTGAAGTTGTAACTATGTAATACCGAACAGACATGATCTAGTCAGGTACAAAATCTGGATTTGAGCTCTGCGGGTAAAACTGCTTAAGGCCTATTCTGGTACACTATAAATCCTGTGTGTTGAGAAATCCTATGTCAGCATTATATAGCTACTATCTCGGGTTTTTCTAATAACTTATCATTTTAAAGAGTCGTGCAGTCACATTACATTAATATTTTTTTGTATTTAAATAACAGGTAGAACAGTATTAGAAATACGGGGTATGCCGGTTGCGAACTCATGCAGACCCATTCATTACTCATTCATGTGTGCTGGGGAGGCAACATTTAATATAGAACTCTGTACAATCCTTTCCCCTCTTACATTTAACCTGAATATAAAATTGTTAAATGGCGGAGTAACAGTTTACGAAACCCAATTGAAACATCGTTATTCATAGGTCATCAAATTTGGTAATTGATTATGTAAACTAGTTACTGAATAATCTAAGTCTTAAATACAATTACATTTTGATATTGATCATGCTGGATTTATTATTTATTATTACATATATTCATGACAGGTTTTCGTAATACATTATTTAGGCCATGCATATACAAAAGCTATATTTATATTGGTGATGAATACAAGATCACAGGATCGCCACGTTATCATTTACAAACCCATAACTCATATGAACTGATAATCAGTTCATAAGCCGATCTTTAGGGGTTTTTCTTCTACAGTTATCCCCTTGAAAAAGTCTTGTCTCGTGCCCCAACCAACACATTCCGGTTTCTGAATCCATCTGAGGCCGATTGACACCGTAGCCGCCGCCGGGGCCTCAACTGACCGCGGGGGTTAAAGGACTCACATTTTAACCACGACCCTTAAGGCACAAACTATACCCTACCAATTTATAGGCTACTCCCCGATTTTGTTCTCATGGTTTATAATTATTATTTTATGTGGAATAACTGTTTAAGCCCGAAGCTTCTTCTCCCACGTCTATATTATATAATCGAGTAATTTGAATGTATCTATTAAATGACAGCTAAATTTTACTAAGACACCGATGTTTGAATGACTGGACTTAACTGTTTAACGCAACTGACCTGTCCAAAGTTAAATGATTAGTGATTTATTTATGTTGATTAGCCTATTTTTCCTCCCATTTGCGCCACTGGCGAAAATTCCAACATATTCAAGTTAAGCAAAGACATCAATGCAACAGCCTTTTACAGGACTAATACAATTTCTGTATTTATTTAGGCTGTGGTAAAGGCATGAATTATTGTATTTACTCAAACAATATATTTAAATTAAATTATATTATGATATTAATTTAAAAAACTAATTTTTCAAGTACAAGTACAGTACAACGTACTTTTCAGTAACAGTTACGTAAAATGTAGGGTATTATAGGCAAAAAAGACATAATCATAACATATACAATTGAGATGAACAAATTATTGTACAGAAAGAGATATAGAATGTAGAGAAAAATATTATTTTACAGACAGAAAAAAACGAGAAAAAAACCCAAACTGTCGGGATGTTCGGAATCACTTATGCCAGATGGCTTAATTGTAGGCAATTGCCTATATAGAGCTATTGCCAATAGATCACAAAAAGTTTATTGTATCTGGTATTTCAGTTAACAGTTCCCTTTGAAAAATATTTTTTGTTGGCGAGGCTACAACTATTACATATTATTACATAGAGTGTACATATGCATACATTTTTATATATGCAGAAACAACAGCTACAGAGAACATTCCCATTCGAATCCACTGAGGCTTGTTGTATATAGGTTAGAAGTAAAGCCTGTAATCGATTTTACTTTAACCTCCCCTTTTTTTTATAAATATATACCTTGTAATAAACCAGGTAGGGTAGACTATATAAAATAATTTCAAACTACTCTGAATTCTAGAAAATACGCCTTGTGAGCATTTACAAATGCCATTGTTTGTTGAGGTTTGGACGTGTCCGCGCCCGCGTGCCCGCCTGGAGGGATCTCACTACAATCACGTCCAGCGCTGACCTTTGGCCCCTCATACCATGGGATCAGAATAGCCATGCACTAGGTGAAGGAACACAACAAGGCATATACTGTAGGTATAATTATCTATATATTAGCCGAACACACCATGAGTTCCTAATAAATTATTCGTGTATTTGACACAAATGATCTAGTCCTAAAATATGTCTCAAAGTTTAGTATGGACCTGAACCTAGTCACAGTCCTCTCATTTTGAGATCTGGATTTGTCCTTGTTATTGGACTACTTTCTGTCTTGTTTATTCGCAACGAACAGTCATTAGTAGGCCAATAGCTAAAACTTGATTAAAGTAATCACGTTTGTAATGAGCATGCAGCAAAATCACAGGAAGAACTACTACAGTTTACATTAAAAATATTATTTTCGTCGTAAAAGCACCCTCGTTTCACTTTACATTCAAATTGTTTGATTTTCATACTTTCTGTCTGGCTCTTTTGGATCCACCCAGGTTTCAGACAGCATTTGCATACCTTCTTTAAATTGGGTATTCAGGCCCTGGAACAAAAGAGAAAAAGCAGGAGATTCAGGCCGCTTTGTAACCCTTGGGAACGTGGGGACTGGGCTGTGCAGCAACCACCATTCAATCCACCTTGTAGACGCTTAACGAAATCAAACAGGGGTTATGATATAAACCCGTATATTAGGCTACCACTTTATGTGACTCTATTGGTATTCGCGTTTTGATCAAAGCTCCGTGTCACGGTGGCTCTCCGTTAGGCAACTTAGGTTTGGTTTGATTAGAGCTTGTTTGGAAAGTAATCCGACCTGGACCCAAACCCCTGGGGGACACGTTGCATCAACAAATGTAGTCAAACAATTTACAGGGGCCCAATACTTGAAATATCTGGAACTTAAAATGTGGATAACTAATCCCCATTGTTTTCACGGGAAACCTAAGTGGCTAACGAAACCGCTCTTCAAGATGCATGCAGGCTATGCGTGTTGAAAGTCAAGCCTTTATGTAAACATGAGCCTATTTTTATTTGATAGTCACCTATACGATAAACTCTACCGACTACTCTTTTGAGGTTTTGGTTTCTGGTGCAAGGTTTTGGACCCCTTCAAGCAATTAACATTGTAGAAAAAATAGATGACGTCAATTCACTGAATAGCTAGTGAAGGAACAGATGCTGTCTCAAGCTGCGTTCATAGTAATTCATAATATGACTAATGGTAATTACGATTTTTTTTAATGAAGCTGACTTGAAATTAATGTAAAAATATAAAGTAGACATCTTCCAATTTTGTTTAAGCAATTTAATATCGACCAATAGGACCGTCGCTGTAAAATAGAGTGTACAGTCCACGTAAAGGCCGATCCATTGACGCGACGCGATTTTTGTCGTGACTCAAGGCGGATTCATAAACCGAACACACACGATTGCCCTTGTTTACAAAAAAATTTAACACGTCACTTATTGGAAACCTCAATGTTGAAATGTTCCTGTGGAGATTTGTGTGTGTGTGTCTCATTGGGAACCTCAACTGCATGTGTTCTTTACAGTTCTTTACTAGTCGTTTATTTGGCCAATACATTTAACGCAATATTTCATATTTTACTAATTCTGTGATTAGGCAAGCCAAATATCCCATACAAAATGTTAGCACATTTTCTCAAACTCCAGAACATAATCATCAACAAATATTTTTAAATGAAAGGCGTTGTCTGAATTTAAAGGCGTAGTCTGAGAATATATAATAACCTGTAACTGTAGCTTTTGTTATGCATTGTGTACAATTAATTAGCTCAATCATTGTCCCAATCATGCGTATCAAAATAACAAACTCAAACTCAAATAAACTCAAGTTGGACGATTTTTCTGTTGAGGTTTCAAACCTAACTGTATCTCAGAAACCTAATTTGACATGAACACGAACTTGAACAACTCTATTAAATGTAATAATTACTAAATTCCTAACGAATATGCTAACTACACGATTTAAACGTTGAGTGCATGCATTAGCCCCAACGAGTAGACATTAACAAAAATAATATTGGTATTTGATCAAGAATTGTGAACACAAAGTCTTTCACGATTTGTTAGTCCCGAATCATCCCCAAATGTTAAGTTGTCATTGCTAATTGAATTCATCCTAATTGGAAAAGGATTACCGGTTTGTTAAGAGAACGGTGGTGCTTACCTTTCTTACTGATGTACCTGCTTATCCAGTTATGTGTTATTATATTAGGCTAGTTGTAGCCGAATGTCAGAGATACTCAATGAGGGTCTACGCGTACCATGAAAAGATTAGCGGTCAATAAATAATCCTGTAAAATCTTACTGAACAACAACAAGAAGGGGGGAAAACTGGTGTCTGTGCTATTATCAATATCAAAACCACATATTTCACGACCAAGCTAATCATTCATTTCCCCATCATTCGCCTGTTCGTTGTTTGTTCGAGTAGACCTTTTCTTGTTTGATAGATAAAACAGGTATTGATATTTCTTCTGCAATTGTTTCCCGAGAAAAACTGTCATGTGGTCAGTCATGGCCTAACCATGAAACATTCAAAAGGACCCTTTTAGGAAAATTGTGTTGGACTGCGACTGTTAAAAAATGCAAATACGTTGCGCGTCATTACGAGGTGTTCGATGGGAATTGGCAATAATTCGGTTAATACTAATGAAATAAAAAATATTTATTGAACTATATTATAGGCTATATTTACGGTATATTTTAATATAGAGTTATGTAGGCATATAACATGTTATTCTATGTTTTTCATTCGAAATAAAGTATAAAAAGTAATTGTCAGGCCCAGTTTGTCACTACGGGAGAGAATAACGGTCAATTTCCCTTAAACGCGGGAAAAACAACGCTTACATAACACGGTTATACAATATTTATCTACGCACGAGACCGCTCTCCTGTGCGGTGTGGGGAAGTGCTGTGGTGTGTTTGGTGTCAAGCGCGTGGAAAAGCAGTGTCTCTGTTTGCTGCATTTTGCGGCGGGATCTGTGTGCTGCGTTTTGCCGACAGAAAGATTAGGCAGAAATATATTTTGTAGGCACTGAGCTGTGAGGGGCTTATGATTTAATAATGTTATAAGGTAAATGAAATAAAAAACTGCAAGGAAGAAGAATTAGGATAGGCTTCTTGTTAAAAGGCCTTACATTATTTAGACTCGGTTCTGACTGCAGTTATATTGTTCCTGGGATTTCTTAAGTGAGCATCTATATAGACGGGGTGTTATTACATTAAAATGCTCATTTTGAAGAGAGGAAAGAACTGGGCTTCTACTCCGAATAGGCTATTAACACACTGCCTAATTCTGTTAGTAGATAATGGCACAATCTACGAGCGCCCCCTCCCGACCACAGAAAGATGTGGCGCGTTCTCTCTTAAAGGGGAGGTTAGGCATACCGGAAACACAATTTAAGGTGGAACGGGGTAGATAGAGGCTCCTTATACTGGCATTCTGCAAAGTAACCATAACGCCCTGGATAGAGCTGTGAGTGCCAGGCTTACATGTATCATTCTCTAGCGTTTTATGCTAAAAACATCCATTTATAGGTATAGGCTAATATTTAAGTGACTATATTGGCAGTTTGAATTAGTTGGTGGTTCGAAAAAATCTAAAATGTTGATATTAAGCAGACGCTCTTAATTTCTATCGCGATTACATTTGCGGCTTTAGTCTCAGGTCTATTTTAATTAACTGCACACGCTTTAACCGCTGTAAATCCGATGTTGCGGCATGCAACTAAATTATGCACAAGAGAAATCCCCCATGTTTCCCTGGAGTTACTACCTTTATTGAACTACTAGGCCAAATACCAGGTATTAAAGAATATATCTTCGCGCAAGTGTCTCGACCAAATATTTTATTTTTGCAGATGATACTGTTCGGTTGTCATAATCTACTTAAATTCAGATGAATGTATCATTTTCCAAAACGAAAAAAAACTGTAGGAATAGGCTTCAAGCAGGGAAAGGATACTCACTCGTATTAGGATAAACAAAATAACGTTTTTTTTAAAGCGTGAGGAACAAGTAAAAAAGGAAATTCCTAAGCAGTCTTTCTAAAAGGGGGAAAGTTGCCTTCGAGATAAACTGTCGTAGGTAGCGATTATAAGCAACACAAAGGCTATGCCTAAAAACGCGATGCAGGGTTCTGTGAAGACATCAGACTTTCATCCAAACTTCACTCCGCTGCTTGATTAAACCACAGTGGTTTCCCCACTATATACGTGAAACTTGCGCGTAAGTTAAATGAATTAGTCGATCCAGCTACCAACTGCAGATGCCAACAATTTACCCCAAACTTGGATTTCGTTCCTTACCTCGGTCTAAAACCAAACACGATATTGAATTCTATTTTAGATTTAGGCCAATGCCATAACTGATACCCATATCCACGTATCAGTAAAATCGTAGCAACATTTTAAAGTACAGTTGAATCAAATTCAACAGGAATAGTAATCAGTAAGAGAACAAACACAGATTTTGTACCGAAACAACGGGCTATCAAAAACACCTCTGTATTGAGGCCAAACGCTGCTCAAATAATTAGTTGAAAAATAACAGCCTTTAACTGGATTAACAGTAGACTAAAGTTTAGAAGACGACCGTTAGCTTTCTGTATAGTCCTTGACGAGTAAAAAAAAACAGTAAAAATAAAAAGCAATTTCATAAACGAAAGTATACCCGCAGTCTCAAATGTTTCAACTTCATGACCACCCAGAAATAATGGAATATTATATTAATACTTTGTTTAAACTAACGTTGAAGTGCCTCCTGTGAGGAATTGAGCTTGTGGAATTGAATGTGCTTGTGAAAGATTTACGGAATTTGTAGGGTGTTATTTTTTATTATATATTCAGTCTCTGTCAGTGTATTTTTGTGCTCGGTCTTGTTGCGTGTGTGCCTCCTCCTGTCTGTGCTGTTGGGAGAAAATACGGGAAATAAAAACAATAATAAAAATAAAATATTCACGACAGACAGCAGTTTAGCAAAGTGCTTTATTGTACTTGAGCGAATGCTTATGGAATAGAGTGTATTATTATTATTACCATCATCATGTGTTGAACAATAAACATCATAGAACATGAGTGAGCCTCCCTCACAAGACACAAGAGGTTATACCCCCACGGACCATCTGCGACAGCAACACACAATGCTTAAGCAAAGCAAGGACTTTGGGTCACTTTGGACCTGACAACATGCAGGAAGGACCTCGTAAAAACCTCTAGTCTTCTGGTCTGATTGCATATTCAATGCCAACAAAAACCACTCATAATTTGTAACAGTTTTCGGTTGGGTTAAAGTCGATTCCGTGAGTATAACTGATTTCAAATCCCTTTAGGGTTTGGGGAAATTGAGCTCCTGCAGATTCTTTCAAGCCCAAGCTATCATTAAGTTGTATTTCCCAAACAGTTAAAACCCGATTTATATACTTGCACCGGCCTGTCCCAGCAGCTGTGAACGTTCAACAACTATCTGCGAGGGCCCGCTACATCCCTCCAAACGTTCTCCCAATTCACAGGTTAAAAAATAAACAGACTGAATACATATTCACCAGACAAAATTTTTAAGCTCATGTGCGCACGTTGAGGCTGTTTATGGAGACACAAAAATGGGAAAAGTAGCATTTGGCAATACGGTCGATTTAGTAGAGGTAAAACAGGTTTTACACAAAGGTGAGAATTGAAAGATCTGCCACTGATGGAACTGAGATGGGGGGTCATTTGTTGTAGACCTTAGTCTGAGTTCATGTCGACGGCCTCAACACAGCCAGAGAAAAAAAATCGCAGAATTCTGTGTTTTCTGTCAGAGTGTGCTCACACCAAGTGCAGGTTGGATTTGTTTTGTCATGAATCTTGTCTCTTAGGCAGAAATAAAGCGATGGGACACCTCAATTTTAATGCTGTGACTTGCATTACAGAATAGACATTTTACCAGGTTTATTGCTCAACTCTGACTAGAACACTAACTTTAAGCCCAAACTTAACCCTCACCAATAGAATGCGAGACTTAAATCGAGGGACCTGATAGACAGAGGTTACTAACCACATCATTGTCAACGATCACATCAGATCTGCCTCGAAAAACGAGTTCATGAGAAAAAAATCATAACCTGCACCACGACTACAGGAAGCCGCAAGAACGGAGCCGTTTTCTCCGAGAGACGAGTTTGCAAGGGCTGAACTGGCTGACCCACTCGGGGGAGGTGGAGCAGGTAAGAGTTTTAATTTAACCACAATAAATAGAACCAGGATCCGTGGCTATGGTTAGAACCTAGCGTCATGGCGTGCGCTGACGTAGCAACACTAACCGAAAATGATGGGAATAGGGAGCGACTCCTGACAACAATCCGGAGTTTGTGTCCAAATCATCCTATTCTCTAAACAGCCGCACCAGTTCCGACCCGGATCCGGCTAATCGTTACCGTGTGACGCCTCGTCAAATACAGAGCAGTGTGGGAACAGAGTGCCATGGCAGAAACTCAAAATCGAAAGGAAACATTCAGAGAACCAACATTACAAACATCACGATAGTCACGCACACACAAACATCACAACTGAAGCAGGAATAGTGAACTAAGAGTTATCATCCCCACACCTGTGAGGAAGTAGAATTTGCCCCTGGACACCGATCTACAGTCAGATTCGCTGTTTCCCCCCTAATTAGGGGTAGAACTTTTATTAAAGAGGGTAATCATGATCTGTGCCTAATTAACTTCTACACATCACATCCGCATCAAAGATGGCCATTTTATATTTCTTTTTCTGAAAACTGAAAGTCAATATCAGTTTGGATTTATGAGATAAGAGATTGAAAAACACCCACTACACGGGAATGGGGGCACTGAAAATAAAAGTGGTGATACATTTCTAAATAACCACCCTATTATTATAATAAACTTTTAACTTTGTAAAAAATAATAATTAAAAAATACAAAATTAAATAATTTGGAGTATAAAGGCACACCTCTTATACACTGTATACAACGAAAGAACACTTTAAAGCATGGTAAGAACAGACCGGCGGCGTTAACAGACCGGTGGAATAACGGTGGATCTAAACAGCCAAGACACAGTAGGAGGAAGAAACTGTATTCCTGAAACATGCATTTTTGTTTTTTTACAGTACATACAGTGAGCATTGTACAAATCCAAGCAGTATTCTTCATATGACACAACACTTTCATTCACTCGAAGGGCGGTGCTTTAAAATGCAATTAAATTTTATGACCACAATGCAATGTAAAAAATATATGTGAATATAATCTATGCGTCCAAAAAAAAAAAAAAAAACATACCTCAATATGGAAGCTTTTTGCTAGGGTTAGAATAGTGAAGGAGGACAACATCACTGGTTTTAGTTGGTTAGCCATCACAGACTCAACACCAAAGCCACAGACACTTGGTACAAGTCAGAGCTATATAGAGCCACAAGCCATATACAGCCCCGGTACAGATATAATAATATTGCATTTCCCTTGTTAAGACCATGTCAACCAGTCAGGCTTGTATGCATAACATTTGGTTCCTTTTAGTTTTTGTGCAAAATATAAAAATTTACCACATCTAACCCGCCCAATTCAATCAGAGATTAACACACTTAAAAAACAACAAGAACAATAGTCTGATAAACAGACAGACAACAATGTTAAAAGGAGAGGCTGACAGGTTGCCGTGACATCAACACAAACAACAAAAGTTAACTTTTTTTGTTTTTGTTTTACTCTATACAACCAGAACCTACTTTCACCGTCCCTCTTCATAATAAAACACTGAGACACACAGCCAATTCAAGCCTGAACCAGATGTGAGATTTGACTGCCTCTGGGTTTCCCCAACTCCGATTCATGAGAGCTACTAGCACGAGCAGGCTTTCGTTCCCCCCCCGACTCCAAAACACCTGATTCAAGCTGTCTTGAATCGGGTGTGTTAGTGTTGGATGGGGAGTAAAATCCTGCATGCCCAGTTCTCCTCCAGAACCGAATGCAAGCCCTGTTGATAGAGTTCTGGGTAAGACCGTGGTTCAGGGTGGCGTGTGCTGGTATGATGTCAGATGCAGACAGCAGGCTCCGCCCATCCGCCTTTGAATCCGCCCTCTCTGCTGCCCCAGCCCAAACCCACCTGAAGTCCCTTCTGCCCCGAGTCTCTGTGGCCGTTAGCGGCCTAGACACTTCTAGTCCCTTCTACAGCCCCATCAGAAATCCCAGGGCTGTGTTCTATAGCTCCAAACAGTGCTTTTGTTGCGGCATGTGTAACAGAACAAGGTGTCCTACTTCTAACAACGTAAAAGTGCAACGATATGTTTAAGGTGCCAATGGCAACGCAGGGTCGAGTTTCCGCAGAGTATCAAAACGTCCTGCACGGCCTCACAAGAAGCCAGATGCACGAGCATCCTAATGTCACTTCCTGGAACTCTTCCGGAACGACGTGAACCAGATCGGTCATTGAAGTCACGAGTCTCCAGAGCCAAAATGAAACTCTGCCCAGTAACTGGAACGGAATGGAACGGTTGGATCCCTTAGATCTCGTGTGTACTGTGTCGTCTGCTCTCTGGCCAATACATCTTTACGTGCTTCTAGGTACTCTGCTATTCCCCTCTCCCTGTCCTCTTACTTCACGCTCGCCTGAACGTGTACAGAGCCAACAGTTCACTAACACATGCTATTAACGTTAACACACAGTGTTCCTTGACCAGCTCTTGGTCTTACTAAACAACTCATCTTAACTTGTTGTGTCTGGAGGGAAAGGGAAATACAGAGTGGGTGTGTGTGTGTGTGTGTGTGTATATATGAGTGAGTATGTGTGTGCATGCAAGTGTGTGAGTGAGAGAGCAAGTTGCGTATCTGGGAGGATCACCCATTGCCAGGAAGAGGGTTTAAGGACAGAGTGAAGGATAAGGGGAAAAATAGGAAGATACCTTTGGCTAGGGCTGGGCTGTACCAAATGGGGATTGGATGATCTGGCTGATAACCTATTGGAAGACTACTTCCTGAAGAGTGATTGGATAAGCCTCAAGCTGCACTTCCTGTTTACTATCCAATCATTGAGCCCTGTTAGTCCTCATTCTTAGCCCCCCCCCACCCAAAAAGGGAAATACAGAACAAAAACAAGAACAAAAACAACAACAATACTGGGCAAGGACGTCACGTAAAGAGGCAGTAAAAAACAGAAAAGCAAAATTCCCACAGTAAACCAGCAAATAAAAAAAGGTACTGACTAGAACCTAGCTAAAACACGTGTTCTTCTCCTGTCACACGTCATGGTCCCATGTAACAGAGATCAAACCGACAGAGGACAACAAGGTATATGTAAACAAATGATGGTTTCAGCTGCAGAGAGGGGCACCCGCGCTGACGGAGAGACCAAGACAACCCACTGCCCTCACCGACCCCTCCTCTCGTTTCGTTTCCCTCCACCCTCCTGTCTGTGAGTGCCCCCATGTGCCCCCCCCCCCGACTCCCTACTCCTAAGGGCTATGAGAGGATGGTGGTGATGAAGTCATAGAACCTCTTGGAGTACTGCTCCGGGTTTACCGTCGAGATCTCAGCTCCCGCCTGCAGGGGGAGACAAAGTGAAGTGGATGGTTAGTCCATGGAACACGCAGACATATGTAATACACACGCACGCACGCACGCACGCACGCAGACACGCACGCACGCAGACGCGCACGCACGCAGACGCGCACGCACGCAGACGCGCACGCACGCAGACGCGCACGCACGCAGACGCACACGCACGCAGACGCACACACACACCCCATGTTTGACGGTCTTGGCAGCATGAGCAGCTTTCTTCTTGGCATCATAGTGCTGCAGGATGTCAATAATGGCCATGAAGTACACCTCCTTCCTAGGAGCACCTAGACACACGCACGCACAGACAAACAGACAGTTAGGGTTTACCATTAGATCAAAAAGCAGGACAGAAATCCTGTAAATCACATTCCAGTTCTGTAAGGTCCTGGTTCCAGAGCATACAGTATTACTCAAACCTTAATGGGTCAGCCCAACTTGGAAACCCTTACATACTGGAACTGAAACTAATCCTCCATTTGCCTAGAAGTAACAACTGGAAAGTCAGGGCACCACTTACGAAACTTGACTTTTTGGATTTACTCATGAGAATCATGAGTTAATCTAAGTGAATTGTAACCCCGAAACTATGTATTCACCCAGTCAAGGGAAGGTTTTAGGGTCACCCAAAACTGGTTTAAACTTCACTCACTGTCGTTGCTCCTGATGGCGTAGACGTCTATACTGGGGTCAAACTCCCCAGGGGACAGGGGCTTGGTGCTGTCCAGGGTGTTACTGGGGGAGTCGGGGGGAGTGCCTATCCCCCCATCACTCTCCCCATCATCGTCCCCCTCATTGTCCTCGCTCTCCACGTCCTCCTGCTCGGCTCGCTCCACGTCATGGATGCCCACCAGCAGGCTGTAGTCCATCAGCTTCAGCTGGGCCAGGAACTGGAGCGTGAGGGGGGAGACTCATCAATAATGGAGGAGAAAACCTCCTAGGGTTAGGGTTCATCCAGTATTTATACACACACACACACACACACACACACACACACACACACACACACACACACACACACACACACACACACACACACACACACACACACACACACA